>JBCJKH010009471.1:5572-19472 GCA_039877255.1 Loriculus beryllinus | reverse complement strand
ACATCATAAAACAAAACCAGCATAAACCAGCTTGAGTGAAGAAGGTGTGCTTAAAATAGAAAAAAGTTAATGAAAAGCACATGAAACTGCCCATCTGTGCAATTGTACATTTTCAGTGTATGAAGGCAAATATATACCATGAAGTTTTTGTACAGTCCACTTAAAGGTATTAAAAGAAGCTTTTTTGAAAGTTAAGAAGCAACTATAGCACATGCTCTTGAATTCCCACCATGAATCCAGTTGTGGTAGTCAGGGAAGGATTTGTCTGGCAATATTTACCTTACCCTCTCTCCTTTCATAACTCTAGGAACTGCCTCTGACACATCCTCTGCATTTGCTTGTTTGGTTTATGTTTGAAATCTTATGTGTGAACACGTGAGTTACAGCAAAATAAAAGAGGAGTTTACAAATTCAAGCAACCAAGTGGTGAGATACATGTCACCGTTTTTCACTTTAAAAGACAAGGTGTCATATTGGAAATGTTTTATTTGTAAAATGAATACAGTGATTTCCCAACCTCATCTTTAATAGTATTTATCCACATCATAAAAAAATATAAATCATCAGAACCAGACAGTCATAAAGTAGTCAAGAAAGCCTGTTTTAGCAAAATCAGAGTTGGTAGGTTAGGGTCTACAGAAGGAAACTAAGGGAAAAAGTAAACTAGGAGGGGGAACGTAAATATTCTGGCAAACAAACCTTACAAAAGTGACAGCAGGAACAAGTGGCTGTCAATAGTTCAAGGTCCTGATAATCTGATAATCAAAAATGAATCATGGTACAATATAAGCAAAGGTAGCACAGGCTTATAGGAGCAAAATCAGAGGTGCTAACATAAGTCAATTAATCAGGAAAACATCCATAAAGAGTACTAAGTAATGGTTCTATAAATATAGCAGAAGTTAAAGTTAGAAAAAGAAAAAGGACAAGTCTAATGTTTATTGCAGATTTTTATGGAAGATGGTAATATGGGATACAAAGTAGGGTGATAAGGCTTTTTTTCTTTATCAACAAATATTATTGTGACTTTATGGTTAATGGATTAATATCAATGAGGAGCACGAGAAGAAGGTTGGAAAAAAGGTAATTCAGATGTACTCTGAGGAGTCTGAAAATCACCAGTGAATGCTTACAGTGCATTCTGGATTAAGAGTAGTTACCTTCTGGAGCACTCTGAGAACGGAAGGGATCCTGCATGCTGTAGATGATAATAATATTATTCAATGTAGCTCCCACCTGGATTTCTACCCACCACATCTGCCAAAAACTGGGGAAGAATAACAAATATGATTCATCTTCATCTCAGGAACATTTATAACAGTCCTGTAACATATTGTCAAAAACAGAGTAGGCAGATGACATGAAGGGCAGTTGATATTAGCTTTAACAAAGTCATCGCCCAGTTCCAGTAAGTTCAAGACCACACTGATATGAAAGTCAATAAGCTTTTGCTAAAGGCTTCCTACTCTTAGTGTAATTTAATCCTTCTGGTTGCATCTTGGAGATTAATTTACAGAATATACTTATAAAATGTGTATAAGACTCATAGCTAGGAGAAGAATATAAGTTTAAATATGAAAGTGAACTTTAGAACTGGAGAAATGTTTTGAAATCAACATAAAATTCATTAAAGGACTGCATGTCCATTTGAAATAGAACAATTGAGAATTTACTTGATCTGCAGAAAAAGAGCATTAGTTTGGATAACTATGCATATAATTAAGCATTTGAACAAGCCATAATGAGCAACTGCAAGATTTAGCTCACTGGAGATTTTCCAGAAGGTAAGTATGTGTAAAGGATGACCTAGATACACCTCACATTATTTCTGAGCTAAGAAAAGGACTCATGCATCCTTGACATCTTTGTAGATCTATGACAATGAAAGATTGTTTGGCATTTGAAAATTTATGCTTATGGTTGCATATTATACATGCAGCACGTTTATTTTTCCTACTAATGTCTACAGCAAATGCCAATTGAACTGTAATTTCCATGACATTTTGACTGCATGGTCACAGGTGTGCTGGCCTTATAGGTAAGCATGTTATAAAGTCTGTAAGTGTTGTGAGAAAAACAGGCAATTATAGTTCTTCACCATGTTATAAATTACTGTGCCATGAAAGTCAAATAAAAGCTGCAGGAGGTCTTTTTGAAAACTGAGATCATACTCGCACTTTAAAATGAGTAGAAAATTAATTCTCTTGCTTTCATTTGTAGCCTTTTTTTCTTGATAATGTGTCAAGTTGTCTTTTTCATTTAGGTAGGTCAGTGGCTACATGTGATGTTATTAATTCACACTTTCTGGCTCGTGTTTTCACTTATAAACACAAGCAAAATGGATTCTCTTTCTATGCACAAGTGTTTTATTTGCCTCTTTCCACTGGGCTATTGGGCACTTAATGTCTTGCTTACATTCATACAGTGAAATTAATTTATTATTTTCAGACTTTTTCTCAAGCAATTTTCTCTTTTTCCTCTCAAAACGCTTAAGGCACAACCAAGTATTTGCCATCAGTGTCTTCTAATATTTTTTAAATTGATCTCGATGTTTATTCCCTCTAGCATAATGGTTGAAATTCCTTTGTTATACCATTTATTCTGGCTAAATACATTGACTCAGGGACTTCAGCATATAGTGCTGTTATGTAAAATTTACGGTTTTGAGATTTTACAGTAAATTATACTTACAGAAATTTTTCTGAGATCTGGTGAGGGAGGAGAAAGAGGCATCAGAGTTAGAGAAGGCAGAATAGGAGGCAGAAATGCTGAAGGGGTTATTGGAAGAAACTTCTTTCAGCCAGCCTTTAAAACTGTGTGACTGAAGATCCTGAGTCATGGGAAGGAGCAGGTGAAAGGAGAAGTGGGAGCAGGAAGGATAGAAAAGGGTAAGCAGGGAGGGTTGCTGGGCAGTTACAGATGTTATAAAGTATGGTCAGTGTTTTGCTTAGCCAGCATCCTTAGCCTTGAATATTATGATTTGGTCAAGCAATACTCTCCAAATCAGTCACCTGATATGCGCATGCAGAATTTAAGACATTGGATTTTTTCACATTGTATGTTCTGAATGGCAGTCTGTAAACTCAAACTTGGTGTGGTGCTGTCAATACAGAAAGGATTTATGAGAACAGAAATGATTTAAAGGAACGTGGACACAAACGGCAACAGGAAGGTTGTAACTAGGAAAAGCTAGAAGAATTGAGGGCTAGATAGAAAAGCAAAGGTACTTTGATTGCCATTATACGTGTATATATCCTGCCAGTTTTATAGTTTGATCACTGAAGCTTAGCTGGGTGCTGTCCGGCTTGAGTTTCTGTACCGAATTTACAAATATGTATGTAGTGTGTTAGTTTGTCACAGTCCTTGTAGCACATGGCAGCATAAATGTCCATTGCAACTCTGTATCAGTTTCACAGCTTTTGTTTGTTGCTTCAAGTATAGCATAGATACAATAAAAAATACGTTGAAACAAAATAGATACATTGAAGCAAAATAGATACAGTGAAACAAAACAATGCCAAAAAAAGCCCTATTGAAATTCATGTGAACTTCGGGAGAAAACACAAATTCAAGCTAAACCAAATGTTTCAGTTTGCTCTCCTTCAAATAAATAAAATAATCCAGTGGGACTACAGTGCTGTAGTGAGACACAAACTTTACCTGCCAGTGATTTGAGGCAGATGTAGACTCAGCTGGCTTGGCTTCATTATGATGTGAAAGAAACACAAGCTTTTCGGGGGTTTATAGCTGGAGTTTTGCTGAGTGCAGCTGCTCTCTCAGCATATTATTAACTCAAAAACATCATAAAGAAGGAAAAAAAAAAAAAAAAAAGGAAAAGAAAAAGATTCCTGGCATTTCTTTATCATGCAGGGGATCACTTGGACAGTTCTGAGGGGATGTATTTGAAAATCACTGTGGAGGATGTTGCACACTAAGATGCAAACAAAATAGAACTTGGAGAATCATAGTGAGGATAAAAAAAGGAGACAAAATAGTAAATATTAGAGTGTATTTCTCTAGATCATTCCTTAATAGACACTCAGGACCATAGAAGAGCCTTTCAGATCACAAGAAACTTACTTAAAATCTCATCACCCTTCTTCTCCCTCTATTTTACTTCTGTGGTGGCTGTGTAGTTTCTAAAGAGATGAATAAAATTATGATGGCAATAGTGTTGTAGAATCATAAGGTAATTGAATTTAAGGCTGGAAAATACCTCCTGAGATCTCTTCTGCTGCAGCAAGAGAATCAAGCATGCCTGTGTCTCTTAACAAATTTGTTTTAAGGGCTTCAAGTGATGGTGGGTCCATGCTTTCCCTGGGTTTGCCAGATAACTTTATTAGATTTCCCCCAGTGCTTATCCTCACTGTTGAAATTTAAGCCCATATTTTTATATGTTTACTGTCATAACTTTAAATAGTTTAATACATGTTCTGTTTTCAGTTTACTTCATTGATTTGAATGTCACTGTCACCTTTGTCCTATCTTGTCTTGATTAAGTAGCTTTAGTTTCAGCCTTTCGTTTTTCCCCTTTCTCCTTTCTTCCTCTCTTCCTTGATTTTTCACCCTTTCTTGTTCTTGTCACCCCTTTTCAGATTCTAATGTTGAACCTCCTTCCCAGTTTGGTGTTTCCAGTGCAAGCATACAGATGCCTCCTGGCACAGTCACAGGAATGGCTCCTCCCGTCTTTCACAGGCAGTATTGTAAAATACATCCTGATGTGATGCCTGCCTCTTCCTACAGAACATAAGTTTGTTCAATAGCAGCTTAGGATCCACGGCACTCCTTAAAATCTTTTCATGACTCATACTTAATCCTTCTTCATTCTGCCTTTGTGCATACCATTTTTTCTGATCTAAACTAAGTATATTTCACCTGACGTTATTTGATCCTAACCTACATCTGCAATTGTTTAAGATCATAGTAAATTTTTATCCTCTCCTAATAGGTTATCAGTTTCTCTGAATTTAATATTTTCTGAATGCTTAGTAAGATTTCTAGGATGGTGTGTCCTGATTTACTGGAAGTACAGGTTTCCTTCCACTGAGATTATACTAAATGCATTATTAGAAACGGACTGTAAAATATTTGGATGATGCTATTTGAGGATGATTCTTGTGATTTAGCACAAAAGTTTGCTGTTTAGGATGAACAGGGACAAAGTCTTAAGGAGGAAGTGAAGGTGCCATAGTGCTGGTATTGGTGGGCATGGTTTAGGAATTGGCTTTACCTCGAGACTCATATGCCAGACAGGTTTGTTACAAAGTTTTCTTGGGGTGAGGGAACATACATATGTACACTTCCTTAAGAGATCTATGATGTGAAAACTAAGTTTGTATGCTGCTATTTGTTCTGCATTTATTTATTTAACACTGAATACAATAGGCTCTGACCTTATTCTGCTGTACATAATACATAAGCAAGTAATGCAGTGAGAGTTTAAAAAAGTGTGATTTTGTCGCGTCAGTCATTCTGCTGAGTGAACATTCTGAATGCTTAAGTACACTGCAGCAGATCATAGCACATATTGCCTTTCAAGTTTGCATAAATTCATTCTTATATGTTGTCAGAGAGCAATTGTATTTTGTCTACTACTTCTACCATTTTTGTAAAAAAGGAGCTGGTATACTTTAATAATTAAAAAACCACTAACATTTAAAAAACATTTTAAAAGACTCCAGAACAGATGTCCTGATACCTCTCTAGATGTCACTGTTTTAATGAAGATGGTTGATTGATTGACTGATGAGTTAGTAAAGGAATCTTGGGATAATGTGTGTGGCTTGTGGAGCATTTCTTGTGATGATTTTGTATACATCTGCTGATGTACTGTTGATGCTTTGGAAAGAGCAGTTGTCTCCAGAGTGGCCTTATGCTATGCCATGTACTGGTCAGGAAAATGAGGTTTTGGGCTTCACTTTCTATTAATTTTTCTAAGCAAGCTTGTCTCCAGTTTGCTCTGTGCATCATTTTTCTTCTGTGGCAGTTCAGTGATGTATTTTTCTACCTTAAACCATAAAATATCCTAAACATGAGTACTAAGCTGTCTTTGATGTTTCCTGACAGCACTTAACTACTCTACCTGTATAAACACTCATACAGTTATATATTACTATTGTACTGCATTAAAAAATACCAATTATTACACATCATATTGACACGTTTTGCATAAGGCATATGCAAGGATGTTTTACTGAATACTAACAAGAAGGGATCGTGATAGTAAAGTAAGAACAAACATCGCATCACTTTGAGGATTTACAGGATACAATTCAGCTGATTTCATTCAGTCCACAATAACCCATGCCATTCCAACACATGAAACACCTATTCAGTACTAGAATCCACACATCTACTTTCAAAACCAGCTTCAATCACTGTTTGATTTATTTATCTGCTAAGTGGATTTTCAAAGCTAACAAATAGCCCAGATAATCATTTCACTCCCACTTTTCCTCTTGGACAGCAAGGGTCAGTTTCTGTTGTAAGCTTTTAATTCCAATTTAGAATTAGCTGGAAATCATTAACACTCAATATAAATACAGCAGCAAGAGTGAAATGAGCTGATAGTCAAACTGGGCTTATATAAGACCTCCGTCGTTAAAGCACAGGTAACGACCTCAGCTAATACATTTTTGTGTCAGAATTATCTAATGATATTGTTGCTGCTGTAACTTAGAGATATATGTATAAAGTTAAGACTACTGTTTGCTTTCAGGGGTCAAAAAAGCGAAGTAACATTGCCCTGTGAAAGTCTCCTGCTGAACTTTTACAGGTATACTTTTCAGGGCAGCATGTTGTACTATTGGAATCCATAGCAAACAATGATCATGTCATACTTTGGAAAAATGTACCTATGGTACAGTTCTACAGAAATGTCCGAAAAAAGAAGTATGATGGAATGTCATATAGTGTTTACATGTACAGATATCCAACCTGCATGCATAAATCAGGTGTTTCAGCATAAACATAACCTGGTAGGCACTGAATGATCAGATGCATATTGGATATTATTTACCTTATTATGTGCCTATACAAACACCATTTGTATACATGTTTTGGAGAGAAATGGTGACAAGGGAGCCTGACTTCTAATGCCATTAGGTTTGTTAGCAGGAAAAAACACTAAATCAATGGATGAAGTGGCAGACATACAGTAATTTACAATTCATCTTAATGACCCAGAAAAGGTTCTTGTTTTTTCCTGGTTAATCATCTGAACTCTTCAGATGATGGCAACCCCTTCCAGTTCATATTTTTTCTTGTATCAAGCAACACATATTCATCTAATATTTCTTTCTAGGTGTTATGCTTACTTAATACCATCCTATTTTCTGTGGAATACCCTCTTTTTATTAGTCATAAATGCTTCAAAATAATTAAAACAAATATATTAAAGATAGATTAAGCAAAAAAAAACAAACAAAAAAAAAAACAAAAAAAACAAAAAGAAAACAAAAACGAAAACAAAAACAAAACAACCCCAAAACCAACCCAAAACAAAACAAGAAATCTATAGCTTAAGCTAAGTTTCTCTAAAACCTAAGAGACTTAGCAGACCACTGTAATTTTAGGGCCTTAATGGAAATGAAATTCTGATGGAAAACTGTGGTAGCTGCCACCTAAAATACAGGAACTCCTCACAGCACAGGGGAAATGTTCACTCTAGGCAACTGGAAGCAGTAACAGTTCTCCCAGCTGTTGGGTTTTGGTTTGTCTGTATGTCTGTGGATGAGATGAGGAAAAGACAGAAGAAACTAATGTAGGAGCTGATAAAGGGACAGGAGACACATCTTGGCCTAACATGGAGAATGTATCCCCTAAGAAAGAGAGCATTTTGGCTTATGGAGGTTTGGAAAAATGAGCAAAAAAGCCATCTCTTTTCATTTAACATTCTTGTGCTCAGGAAGAGTGCACATTACAAATTTCTATAGAGAAATAAGGCTGCATCAGAGAACACCTAGCTCCCCCTGCTTTCCCGTCATAATGGAAATAGCCTACAAGTCTTTTACTTTTTTGTTGTTCAAGTAAAAAGTGGGCAATGCTTTATTTAGAGTTTTGCATATAGTGCATAGTACATTTGCTATATTTCACTTTTCCTGTAGGGCAAAGGATTGGTATCATAAACTTAGGACTGCTGTGAAAGTAAATCTTACTCCAGGCAGACATTTCCTGTTGAAAGATGAAACCTTACATTACTGCAGTCTTTTTACTTAGCTGACCTGAAAATAAGTTGCTCAGAACATAGCTTAACCTTTTTTGATTAAGAAGAGGAGGAACAATAGCACATACTTTCTCCTACAGAGACAAACCCCTTATCTTTTCATTTAAAACTTAAAATTTTCTAGATATCATTTGTGATGCCCAGATTTAAAAAAAAATATAAAATAAAAAAATTCCTGTTTCCTTTGATTAAAATCAGCTTTTTCAGAATGCTGGTACTTGAAATGAGATGTAGTACTAGTAAATGGTTATTTTTTATTCACCATCATAATAATCTAAGTGTTTTGAGTGTTTTAAATTTTATTTTTATGAATTCAAAAATTACTTGGGGAAATTGGAAAGGACAGGATTTAATTTAAACTCAGAGATAGTCTTAGACTGCAGTTTGTATCAATTTTATTGCAAGTTTGGGTTTGGTTTTTTTTTTTTTTCGAGGACAATAAAAAGAAAGGTATTATCTGTTGATTTAAGGACAATTCAAATTCTGAAAAATTTTGGCTGAAACCTCTTGGGAATTCAAGCCAAGCAACCTGGCTTACATGGAATTCCGGGAAAAGTTCTCTGGAAAGAAAACGATGTTGGGATATTCATGGGATTTGTTTTTTTTTTTTTTTAAAAAGCCAACATTTCATGTAGAAGGAAGACACGGAGTGCTAATATTCTTCTATGTGAAACTCCTAGGTTTATGCATAAGTAATGTGAAATATCATATATGCTTGGCAATGTTAGTCCTCAGTGGTACTCTATGCAACTTCATAACCTATTTTGGAGCATGCATGTTAGCTGTGAATTAGAAGAGAAATGGCAATATGAGTGGAAGTATAATGTCCAAACAACTTATCATAATTCCACGTTTTTTTTAAGACCTGCACAGTAATGGGTCACAATGAAAAGCACTTTGACCTCTGTCTCCAGAAGTGATGGATAGATTTCTTCAGATACCTCTTCAGTTCAGAAACTGTCTTGATTTTATAGGAAATAAGAAGTACACAGTGATTTAAACCACTAATATATTTATACATGTGTATCACAGTCATGGGAACTGGCTAATTGGTTAATCAGGGATCATACTCAGACATGAAAACAATGTTTTCTTTCTGTAAGACTTCAGCAAATACAATCAAGTTTTCCATACTGGCTGTCTGGTAAGAAAGTATATGAAAGGAAAATTGTTTCGCTGGTTTATATCCTACATATGGACAGTTTATTTGTAATCCTTCTTGAGAAATGACATGGGCCTAGACTATTTCATCGTAGATGAACCTGAAAGAAGTGCAGTCCATAGAGGCATAGTCCTCTGAAGTTTGTTTTCTCACAATTTGAGTGAGAACACTGAGAAGCATAACTGGGAATAGAACAAAGTAAAATACACTTAAGTTCCTTTTTGTCTATGGGAAATTTTGTACAACAGTGAACATAATTCAAAAGATATCCTGAAAAAATGAATGGCATTTATGTATGGTTTCCAATATTCTCTACAAAGAAGTCATATTGGTAAAAAGTCTCAGACAACCTGTAGCATTTCAGATACATTTCATATTTGCTTAATTTGAATTATGCTAAAATCTTTCTCAGATATTATATCTTATTAAGATAACTGATTTTGAAATGTAATCACTGTGAAACTTGGAAGCAGAAAATATTCTAAGACTACATGATTGCAACTCTGAAAATGTATTTTAAGTTTCTTGTATAGAGATTAATTTCATAACATCTCAGAAATGTGTCCTGCAAATGTTTGGGACACTGCAATTACTGTAATTTTAGGAACTTCACATCAGAAGGGTCCTTCAGTGTTAATTAATGCAATTTGCCATAATTACATGGATAAACACTTCAAAACAACTTTGTGAGAGTGGCAAAAAATGTCTTCCCCTCTATCACTGCTTATTAGACATGCCAAAATATTAGCATGACACTTGAACAGTCCTGCAATCTGTTTGGTCAAATTGCTGATATATAAAAGAAATAACCTGAGGGAGATTTTATGAAAGCAAATGGAATGACAAGTGTTCCCATGTGTTTATTTGATTTACTTTTAATTACTTAGCACATAAATCATTCAGACCCAGCTGCTCAGATTTGATACTGAGCAACAGTAGCAACGCAACAGGATTTTTCTGTTTTTTTTTGTTTTTGGTTTTTTTTTTTTTTTTTTTCCCACTTAGGTAAATGTTGCTGAACACATTCTGAGTTTAAATTCCTTCTTCACTTAGTGATTCTTCAGCAATACTTCAAAATATAAATACAAATTAGACTACCTAGTACTATTTAGCCTGTATAGTCATGATTTAAAAGGCAAGTGTATTTCAAAGGGTAACCTGGTACAAAAATGAAAGCTTTATATTTTTGAGCTTGTTAACTTTGGTTTATCTTCTATAAGTAAAAGGAATGTTTTAAGAAATTTCTTACCATCTCTCAAAAGGCTCATCTCCTTTCCCACTTTCCCTTCCCCTTTATTTTCCTTAACCCTTTCCCTTACCTTTTCTCTTTCATTTCCTCCTTATGCTTAGCCCTGTAATTTTGGTTAGCTGGTTAGTGTGCTGGGTTGACCCTGGCTGGATGCCAGGTGCCTACCAAGTCCACTCTATCACTCCCCTAAACTGGTGGATTCTGCTTTTTTCAGATAGAGCAAATCCATGCTTTAAATAGAAGGTCAGTAATTTTTACAGCTTATCAAACAGTATCCACAGTCAAACCTGTAATTTTGTGACATTTTCTTGATGTGTCGTAACACATCTGTTGGAGAGGCAGGATAGATAAGCAGTATGTGTGGAAATGGGTCTCGATCGTACAATGAAAATGTACAAATTAAACTTTCACCGTGTTTTCCAACATTGCAAAATGTCAGAGAGCAAGGCAGTTTTCTAGAAGCCTTTCTTGCCTCCTGAAAACGTTACTGTGCCTTGGACAAATCCATTCAGTTGTATTTAAATCATTAAGCACAAACTAGGAAAGAGTCCTAGTTTCAGAGTCATGGAGCAGCAGCTCCTTGCATCACATTGCTTCAGGATTAAAATCCTGTATTCCACATTTGTCTTGAAGGCAGCTGGCTGGGAGAGTCCAAAGTGAAGCCAAGGAGTGAACTAAATTTATGTGGACAATCAGAAGCCCAATACTAAAATGAGACTTCTGGTCCTCTTTTATGGATAAAAGATAATGATTTGTTAAGCAGCAGAGGTACATGTTCAATTCCTAGGCAAAAATGCCAAAAGAGACTGGGATGAAGAAAATACATCGCTGTAATGTGAAGTGACCTGTCTGGCATGATGTACCGTGCCAAGTGGCCAAGGGGCAGGTGAATCCCCCTATATGTATAATTTACACTCCCTAAAAAGTTGGGCTTCAGTTTAACTGTCTCTGGGTGTGTACTATTTTTAACTTAAATTAAATTAGTCCATCTGCTGGTTTTGCTAGGATTTTTAAAAAGAGCCTTTCTTAAAAAAAAAAGGAACAGAAAGAAGTACTGTTTTTTATTATGGGCATTCATTCGTACTTCATTTTTTTTCTTATTTTCAAATAAAACTAATTACATACCTTTTCCATATACAAAAGAAACATATGTATTTTATTATATTTTCCTATGGATGAGACATTCTTTCTTCACAGTGTACTAAGGAGTGAAAAAAGAGAGAGCGGGTGCTGTTTAGAGACACAGCCATCTTTATGAATCCCTATTTATTAATTTCCTTTCCTTCTTTTCTCTAGGGAATCTCGAAGGTGTCCAGGGTAATTGCAGCAGACTAAAAACTGATTTGAAGCCTCAGAGGAGGTAATAATACTTTCTCATTCCTCCCTTGTTTAATCTTGACAAACTAGTTGTAACTCTGTGCAGATCAGTAACATACAATCTGGTGTGGTATGCCAAACCAGGCTTACAATATATCCTTAAACTTCATTGAGGGTCTTCCATTCCCATATGATTAGAAAGATTTTTTTATTTTTATTTTATTTTTTTTTTTTATCTGAGCTTCAGTAAAATCTGGTTCATTGGGTTAATGAACAATAAGAAACAATCTGTAAATCCATGAAGTAATGGTAATGATGTGAAATAGATTTTGAAGTTTGTAAAAGTTTTAAAAAATGCTGTTTTCCCTTTTTGCCTCTTGTTAAGGTAGAATATACAGCATATTTGCTTGTTCTAGTTCAGGAGACATTTTAACTCCTTAAACCAGCAACACTCATTTGCTTGTGTTATGTATTTCCTTCTTAGCTGACTGTGCAAATCCTTTACCTGCATGGTGAGTATTTGTGAGCATAAGCAGTAAACCTCCCTCTGAAAGCAAGTGACCAATTTTATGAGCAATAATGTTTCTCTTCCAATTCACAAGATTCAACAGTGGTTTTGCACTCGAGACATTTTAATCATATTACTATCATACTGTGCCCTTCATCTAGAACTAAATACCAGCCAAAGTTTACTTGAAAATGAGCCTAAGTTTTGCTAAAATGGGCTAATGAACCTTTGTGAACTTTCAAGACTGGGCTGAATTTCAACTTTGTAACAATACTTGAAGCCAGGTGAGTTTTACTGTAAATATTTCCGCTGTGGTTCCAGCAGCAATCTGATCTTGTTTAACTAATTTAACTAAATGCGGGAGTAACATTGAGGCATCTTGTGTAACATTTAAATTAAAATGTTTTTATTTAAAAACCTGAAAAGTAAAAGCAGTGATTTATATGCCACTGTTGAAACTGCACTAAATTACTAAATGTGCAGACTGAGGTAGTGTTAGAGTTAAATATTCTGTTTCTTCATCTATATGTATTCATGTATAGATACCAATAGGAAGCAAATGCACTGAAAATTTAAAGAACTCATCAAATTAAGTAACATACTAACAAAATTAAATTGGATATTAGGGTGAACTTCTTAACTGTGCAGGTAGTAAGGCACTGGCACAGGTTGCCCAGAGAAGCTGTGGCTGCCCCAGCTGCCCCATCCCTGGCAATGTTCAAGGCCAGGTTGGATGGGGCTTAGAGCAACTTGTTCTACTGAAAGGTGTGGCAGGGAGCTGGAACTGGTGAGCTTTAAAGTCCTTTCCAACCCAGGGCAATGGGCAACGATACGATTCTATGAAAAATACTGAATGCATTGTATATATATATACAGCTTTTTGTAAAATCTAAGAAAGACTGACTGTTACTAGTTACACCTTCTCAATAGAGTATTGCTAATCTCTGTGGCTATAAAGCCCTTTTTAAAGGGTTTGAACTTAAGCATAGCTCTTTACAAAAATGAAAAAAAGTAAATGGGAGGATTCAGTGAGAGAACTGGATGTTCAAGAGACTAAATACTACCTCACAATCAATAGCAAATTGCTTCTGGTAAATAGACAAGATGCATCCATCCATAAATACCTCTTTGCCTCTTCCCCTACCCCAAAACTCAGTCCAAAACAATACTTGGTCCTAAAAGCAGATGGAATTAGCATGGAGGTGCCTTCAAACAGAAATGCAATTGCTTCAAGATGGACCACAGTGGTTGATAAAAATACGTAACGAATAATAATTAGTATATGCTGTGGTCTCGACTAGTCTAAGACACAGGGATTTATAGAGACATTACCCACCATTTTTCTGAGAAGTATTTGAAATCTGTTCCAAATAGTCAAAATGTAGTAAATACACATAACCAATTCCCTAATTTAAGGTCTGTGATAATGTATACATGCTG
>JBCJKH010009470.1:0-22419 GCA_039877255.1 Loriculus beryllinus | reverse complement strand
CTACATGTCAATGGGTACTTTGAACTAACTTTGGTTAGTTCAGTTAAATAACTGCATATTTTGATAAACTTTCTCTAGTCTTATCTTCCAGCTGCCACAGTTAAGATGTTCTGCTCAAGAAACTAAAATAAATACACTGTTTATCCATTTTAAAGACAACTCAGATTTCAAAAATATAGAACTTGCTACAACTACAGATTAAGAAGCCATGAAAGCATCATGTATAAATGTACACATGAACATGCCAAATTAAGAATTTGCTAAAATTAGGTACAATCATACTAATGTTTAAACAAGAATGATTCAGCATAATGTGCATAATTCAGCATAAGTATGATGACAGCTTCTCAGCTGCAAAACTAAGCTTGTCACGTTAAACAACCAAGGAAAAGAAACCCAGCTCTATGAAGACAACCAGTACCCAGTACAAACTAAATTTAACACACGCACTACTACCATACATAGGTGACCCTTAGCATACCAGCACAAGTTGCTCCAAACCTTCCCATGCTGATGAAGGCCAGTTTCCATACATACAGGATATGAACACGGCAAAAGCCTACAGTCAGGGATGCCAGACACTGGTCTGGTTTTCTCCTATCCCAAATCAGTTCACATTTAAAGCTCTGGTTTACCACCAGGGAGGTAAGTGGGTCGGTTCACTCTGCTCTCCCTTCCCACTTCCCTCCCCAGGCCACACATGAAGGTAACATGATTGCATAATAAAAATCAGACGAAATGCCATTTACTGCTTCATGCACATACAATAGCTGTCCTCAGTTGGGGGCAGCTTTGCATGGAAACCACGTGAGGAGGCAACCCCAAAACCTTCCTTTTCCAAGACTCTTCCCCTCAGATGGCAGCTAGATGCAATAGCACTTAGCTTTGAGGCATCTTACGCCACCTGAAAAGACGACTAATGCTTCTTGTCATTTTTCCAGAACAGAACAAACACAGTTTTGAAAAGAGGAGGAAAGGTCACACACAATCTCCCACAGGCAGGGTACATCCTCTTTATTCCCATTCATACAGTCAGGAAAATGATGAATTCATGGCACTGCTACATGCAATTTAACAGGGCATGAGTCACTTTCTAGATGTAAACATTTTTGTTATGCAGCTAGTTACTCAACTGCAGATGAGATACCTCAGCAACAAAGAACAATACCCTAGGCACCAATTTCACTTACAGTGAAGCATGTATACCAGATTTACATGACAGTGATCCCACCACTGTCCAAGAAACTTCATCCATTTGGAGCAAAGCATTTGAGCCACAAGGATGGGAAATAGAGACTGTAAGCAAGGCCAGGCAGCAGCCAGGCTCTGCATTTGCTAGGAAGATGAGCCCATCTAGCCCGAAACATCAAACCAGCAGATGGAGGAAGCTGAAGAAATTAAGGTCATCGAGGGAAACACTTTTGTCCTGGCCCTGAGATAAATCAAGACAGTGCTGTCTCAATAAAGTGATAGTTGAAAAGAGGACTCGGATGTTAAAGAAAAGGAGATCAATCCTACTGCCTCCTGCTGCTGGATTCCAGCTGCCTGCTGAAGAGGGAGCTTTATATATTCACCATAAAGGAACAATGCTTCCTCAAAGAAATGCTTCATTCTTTAGGTCATTCTGCTTCCTAATGTAAACAACCCAAACAGCAAACAAGTACCAAAAAGCAGGCCACTATTTTACACAGGAAATGTTACTGAGATCAACTACTGACTTTCATTTAAAAAAAAAAATAGCTTAAGGACTGATTATCTGTTTGTTGGTCTGGCCTCTTGGGTCCTTGAATCCACTCTATTATGTGCAAAGAAAAGTCTTTTAAGGACACTTGAAAATATACTGGCACATACTCCATGACGGAAAGTTATTCTTTTGCTCTTCATTCCTCTGACAGACAATCCCAGGAAGCTGCAAGTCTTGAGATCTCCTGATCAGCTTCTCCTGTAATCACAGTCAAGCAGCAAGGTCAAAAAGGAAACAGTAGCCATAAAACAACTTTTAACACTGCTTTTAATTATTTATTTTTTTTTTATCTTTAAGAATTACATTGTAAGACCAAAAAAAAATTCAGTTTCTTTCAAAAAGGAAGCATTTCTCCACTTAGATTTTAAAGGCTTTTCTTTCTTCTTAGCTTTAGTGCTTTTTTCCCTTTGAGAGAGCAAGATATACACACACACATGCATACACACATACACACACAGAGAGAAAAGAAATATAAATGATATATCATGATCCCAGCCAGCTTCCTGTCCTGGTTTGCATCAACAGTGTCATGAAATGAAGAACGACATAATATGCAATAGTTCCCCCAGCTTTGAAAACCATATGTTAGGGTGGTGCACACACTCCAGAATACTGCAGCCAGAGTACACAACTGGAGCACTCAGGTTTCCATTTGTGAAAAACTTCAGAAAAGCATTTTAAGCATAAGTTTAACTTTTAACGTGTCTTTACCCTACTGAGGTCCTGTACCTTGTATTACAGCTTAAGGCTTAACTGATGCCTACTCCTTGGAAAAAGCACTATTTTGATGAATTTTCTTCCACATTCCTAAAGGTGGACTCCCAGCTGTACCAAAATTAGCATGAGGTCGCTTACCGCAGAGCTAGGATTTCACATTCAGTTAAGAATTTTCTTCAGATTAGCTTGGACAAACTGTGTCCTTGGAGTTGCAAGAGTATTAGACAAATGGTACAGAACTGTACCCTTGCTGTGCACCTTTCTGCCTATATTCTTCATAAGAGTGTTGGGCTATGCAAGGAGGGCAAAGGCATCAAGGAGTCCAAGGAACATTAGCTAAAACCTGGAACTGCACAAATAAATAAGAAGCAGGGTTTTGTCCACTTTCCTTGTAAAGTCATCATGTCCAACCCATTTTTCGTTCCCTCCGATAATGAAATAGCATGAAGCAAGTTACATGCAAGTCTTTTAAGAGAAGAGCACAGAGAGTCCAAATATGATCTGATCCCTCTTCCCCACTGTCCCCAGTCAATATCCCAAAAATTCAGGGACCCAAGCTTTGCAGAAACCAGTATATATTAACACATGACACTTTTGACAAAGCTTTTTAAAATTCTTTTCAACTATTCCAACTAGCACACGTGGGTTCTTCTCTTGTTTTCATCAGTGGCAATCTTGATGTGCTTTACTTCACTGATGTCTGAGAAGGTATAGCACACAGCAAAGGTGGTCAGGTTATCACTTAGCAGTCCTAAACTGCAGAATCCCTTATTTTGATAAGGATATATTTTTTACGTTATTTCTTCCATTATGCAGCCATTACTTGGAACTTGGGGAACCTGCAAACTGGGCAGGAACCAGAGAGAAGGGAGATGACAAAGGTACGCCTAATGATGAATTTTGCATGGCTGCAAAGTGTCATGAAACTCAGTGCACGTGCACTGTATGGGGAGGGGGTGACTAAGAGAAGGCGATAGCTTTAAGTCCTCCATCCTGCCCAATAAATATGTGTCTGACAGATCCCCACAGGCCTGTATATCATTTTCTCTTTCTGTAATTAGGAGACCAGCTGCAATTCCTTGGCCAGAGCCCAACGAAGCTTCCCATGCTTCTTCCACAACTTCTCCACCAAACAACACTAAGAAGAAAAGAAACTGAACACAAAATTTAGCATGTGACAAACTCTTCCATGTGTGACCTCTGCACCATGCAACCTGTGAATCTATGTGAGAACGACTTTCTGCATAAGGTCACAACAAGAAAAAAGATGGACTTGGATAATCTATGAACTGTTTCCTACCCAACCCTTCCCATTTTCCTGCCTCTCCACTCGTCATCTAATATCTCTGCTCAATTTAAATGAACAAGAAGCAGAGATCCCAAGATATATATGTGCCATCTAGAGAAGGGTAGTTCCTTGTTTGGTTCCAATAAAGATACAGCTAGTTAAATTCTTACTGGTGGGAATCATATGGCCCCAGGAAATATTTTTACAGAGCATGAGAACTTAATCCCTGAAGCAGGAAGAGGCCAGTGTCAGAACTCACTTCCGTTCTGTATATCCAAGACAATGAAATATAGCTTTTGCAATGTTTCCACTTCTTCTTTCCTCCAAGGAAAAAGCTACTCTTTCAGGAATTTGCTGGTACCTGGAGACTGGCCATTGGAAGTAGCCATTGCTTGCAAGAGGCTGGAAACTGGAAGTAAATCTAAACAGTGCATGCCGGTCTTCCACCAGTGAGCTTAGGAAGAGTTAACTGCTGTCCTGTGTATCATTAATCTGCTGCTTCCCCTATTTCCTCCTGGAACACTCCATTTAAAATAAAACATTAAAAAAAAGAATTAAGTATCACAGATCAAAATGATTTGCCAGCAGGCACTGAATTTCTGTGCTACACAGGCACCAGCAAATTTGATTAAATCCTGTGAGCTCAAGTTTTACCCTCAAAGCTTGGCACCATTTTGAATTTAATTCTTTTAAAGAAAAGGCAAGAAACCCAGGATAGGTGCTGAGGGGCTGCTACAGCACTGCCTGGAAATGTCCCCAGTCTGACTGCTGCCCCTTCTAGTGCTGCTCTGCTGTAGTAGCAGGAATCAAGACTTACCCATCCAAGTCCATGCTCTTTGGAAAGCAACAGTAGGAATGCTCCTAAACCCATTGCAAAGTTTATTTCACCATAAGTCTACATAGTTTCCATGACAAGCAGCATATTTCGTCACCAACCTAACTCTGAAAATACCAGTGCTAAAGCAGCTTCTTGTAGTACAGTGAATTGGCAGTGCAAACACAAACAATTAAAATCATCACTCCCTCTTGCTCCCATCCCAAGTCCCACATCCCATTTCCTCACTCATCTTCAGTCATGTCCCCAGCATGTTCATCAGGGAGCAGCACTCAATATTAAATTCAGGGCCTCTTCAAGTCTAACCAGATAGATAGGTCATATTTTTAATGGAGCTTGAGAAGACCATGCAGAAGAGATGAAAGGACAGTGGAAGAAAAAAAATACACATAATAAACAACCTTTGATTCTACCTCAGCCTTTCAAGACAGTGATCAGACAGCGGGTTAGTTTTGTACAGGATACAAAGGGGGGATCATGTTCCACACTCCTACAGACTACACACTCCTATCATTGTAACTGCTCTGCTGTTACAGTGATAGCCTCAGGGTCCAGAATTAGTTAAAAAAAGGGAATGATAAGTCTGTCAAGACAGTAGGGAGCACATTAGGCTGCTATGAAGTCCATGCCACAACTCTTATAGGAATCCAGCTCTGTCCTATAACAAGATATGGCAGATCGTGTGTTTGCTGTAGACAGAAAATACTGGTAAAAGGGCTTTCTAGGCTTCCTAACAGATGCTCTAATCTCTAAAAGCTCAGCAGGATGGTGAGATCATGTTGCTGTGTTCCCCTGGTAGGTGCACACTCTGTGCTGGACTTTGCAGCTCCTTGACCCCTCAATGGGGAATGTCTAAGTGGCAAAGCCCACATCTGCAATGTGCCAAGAGGGAAGGCCACTATGGTAAACAGGCAGCTGGGGAGCAGAGGGTGAAGAAGCAGATGGCCACAGGACTACCTAGTATATCACAGCAACATCCTGCCACCACCATCCCACATGTACCAGGGGCTCATGAGCATGACTGTGCAAAGATGCCAGGTCCTGGTCTTTCTTGCAAACCCTAAATTCATTACACAGCTCTAGCCCTCTAAAGTCATAGATAACACAGCAGAAAACATTAACAAGATCAGGCCCCTAGGGTGAGATTAGGCTCCACCTATGCCTTAGAGGATACCAGGCCCATCCAAAATCACCCCAAGAAGTTATCTAAGGACTTAGGTAATCAATTTGGTCCACTGCTCAGTGTCCTTTGCCCCCAGTTATTCATCACTGCCCTGCCTAATTCACCATAAAGGAATTCCTGAGGAACTGCCCTGCCGTCAGGAAGGCTCTGTTTATTCAAAGGCAAGACCAAAAACCACCAATAATTGAACGATTTCACTTGGCATAGATTGCTTAATTGAAGCAGATCTCTTTAACAGAGCAACAGCTTTGAGGTGGAAAAAATAAAACATTAAAAAAAAAAAAAAAGACAGAAAAAGAGGCCATGTGCCATAAGTGCTATGCTTTACTGTGGACTCTTCAGCATTCCTGCAGAAAGCACATGCTACAGCAAGAGGAACCACTGCAAATTCAGTACTTCTGGCCCCTTTGGCTTTATATTTTATATCACATTTCTGGAGTGCTGAGGTGTGACCAGTGGAGAAACTGGTTCCTGTCCATAACTTTTGATTAATTTATTCTATTGTCCCTTACTTTCAAATTTTAAGATAGAGCCGTTCCTGTCACAAAAGGTCTGAACCACATCAGCCAATACTGGCAGAATACAAATTACTAAAACAACACATGTATTAGCACTCATATAGAGTCTTTTTAATAGCAGTGTAATATTTTCCTTCCTCAACACTTTCTACCCCATTTTATATGCACTGCAAGCAACTACTCTACACATCAGAAATATCAGCTGCTATAAGGCAAACAAACTGTTTATGTTTGCAAATGGTATTAGGACTCCATATTTGCAGAGCTGTGATATAAGACATTAGAAAGAGCTTTCATTGCTTTATTTAGGTAATTTCTGTTTAACCTTTTCATTCCCCATCCCCCTCAGAAATTCAGAAAATGAAAGTGATGGGCTAAAGCTATAGCAGAGCCTCAGAAAGAAAGGTGCACGTTTAAAGTATTTTAACTCTAACCCAGCAATTACAGTACAAACCTAGCATTTTATTTCCCAAAACATAGCACAGGACAATACAGGATTAAAGCTAAATAGGAGGACATTTGATAGAAAGCAAGGGAAAAATTGGAAGTGTACCCCACAAGTTCTGCAGCATAATGATCTCTCTGTGATAATACCTTCCCCTTTCTTGCAAAGTCACATGAAAACATAGGTTGCATAGACACAAATAGATACTCTTCTACCACAGCCACTTGACTGTATTATATCACCAAGTTTAACATTTGTTCACTAGCCACATCTCTAAAAAAGCATCACTGTGGGAGTCCTTTTCAAGAAACCCTTTTGCAGCATGTTGTTCCTGGCCTGTACCATGTACTTAGTGTCAGAAAAGCAAAATAATCTTTTCCAAATTACTTGTATGAAAGCTTCACACTCTATCAATTAAAGCAGGAAATGGGATGTTAAAGAAAAAGCGCACACTTAGATTTTTCCATAAAACCTTTGCTATTAATACACCCAGATTCACTCCATGCTGTGTTTATGATTAGAAGCCCTTGCGGAAACATCAGCTGGTTAATAATCATCTACATCTGTCACAATATCCCATTTATGCCTCAGCCTACATCCTTCCATTGTTTTATTAGCTACCTTCGATAAATGATTGTCAGAATTATTTCCTTTCTGTATGCAGGAATAATCTGAAGATGAAAGGCAAGAAAATAAAACCCAAAAAGGTGGCGCTGACTTGTAGTACAATTGGGATGGCACATAAAGAAGATTCTTAAAGGTCTCGTGCATTGTTCCCCCAGTAAAACAGAGTGTTTATTAACCAGGTTTTACAGCCCTGACCGTCCCCCAGGTTTTGAAGGGTCTGACTGACCAGCCCCAGGTGATCTGCCCTTTCTCAGGGTTCATCCCAGGAGCAAAACCCCGTGACCCCAGCAGCTGAGGGCACAGATGATTCACTTGGGACCCACCACTGCTGTCGGCCACTGCCCCAGTACTGGCAGAAGGCCAAGGCAGCACCCCTAATCAAACCTCTGTCCTGGGGATATTTATATACAACCCATGATGACACAGCTACCCAGCCTGCAACAGGGACCAAGCCCAGAAACCTCTGCAGATGTTTGTCAGGTAAATGCACAGCTTCGTTCAGTACTGTCATGACCAGTGACAGCAAAACCCTCTATTCTGCTGAATTCTTAACTGGGAATAAAAGCTAGAGATCTCAATGATTCCACAGACTAAAATAAATTGGTGGGACAAAAATGCAGTCTATCACTTTGACAAAAAAAAGGGAGAGAAAAGGACAACACACATTTTGCAGGCAACAGAGACCTAGGACCACATTCATAGCTATGGCAGTTTCCAGACTGATTTGCCCCATTACAGTCTCTGTTTTCTTATTTAAGATGAAGCACATGACCAGTTTCCCCTCAGAGTTAACACAACCTCCTCTGCTCACCCAGGATCCTGGGGGCTGTCATGGTGGGCTGACGAAAGCCCAGGCAGTCTGAAGGGGAGCATGAAAGCACAAGGCTACACAGCTTCTTTGTGAGGTCTTTGCAAGGACAAAAACGGCTCATGTCTCATGCTCCCTGTCTTAGAGAGGATTTGGTTCCCCTCCCTCTGATGCCCTCAAGAGACAAGCATCTAAGATAGTTTGGGTTGATGGGTAACATTATCACAAAATGCTATAAGAGAACAACTAGCGCTATTGAAATTCAATGAATGGTGATGGTAATGGAGGTAACATTGTCAATGTCAGATGTCAAACAGTCAGATTGCAGAGTTAACCAGAGGCAAAACATGTTTCCAGCTGCCAGGTGAGAAGCAGAAGAAAGAGCGTTCTTAAATACACACAACGGGTGTCTAATGGTGATCCACAATCTGCTGGAAACTTGCTGCTGAAATTATTCAACCAATCCACTAAAAAGTCACTAAGAACGAGCAAACATTGCTGAAAGCAGTGTTTCAGGCTGCTTGTCAGGCTAGCTTTTGATGATGCCTGCTGCATATTAAGGCATTTGATGTACCCAAGAAAACAATAACAATGTGCAGAGTATTATCTGAGCCTTCATTTGTGAGCAAGACAAACACTGGTTCCACTGAAACCGCCTCATGTTTTGGTTTGCCATTGAAAAAGGCAGTCACTTTAATTTTCCCAAAGTGCTTTAACTAATCAAGTCTTAAACACAAACATTTGACCAAGGGAGAATAAAACATTAAAACAAAACAGCATTGTTCTGTATGGTGTGGAGCAGGAGATATATTTGTGATTTATACATGAAAGAAAACAGCTGTTCAGTGCTAGGGGGGTGGAAATTGTCATTTTCCATAGGCGGTGTGGGATGCAGCCCACCTAGCCTAGCTTCCTGCTGAGCAGTGAGGGCACTGGCATTTTCTAATCAAAGTGTATTAAGGACAGATAGTTCAGCTTGACTCAGAGTTCTGCACCATAAGTAGGAATAGAAGAACACGCTGCCTGAAGCTTTTTGGTAGGCAGGCAGACAGGGCAACAGTACCTTGCTTGCTGCCTGCAAACAAAAGCACTCAACAAAACAAAAACCTCTGCCAACATACCTGAGAAAGAGAGGAAGGACTGAGGAGTAGACAGAGGAGATGGAGTAAGAGAAGAGGGCAGCATGTGACAGTCACCCCTTGGACTTAGCAGAGCACAGACAGTCAGCAGCACCTCTAGACCTTGGTGGCACTGAGCCCTGCAATTCACAAAGATCTTGCCTGCTGCCCACACCCGCAGGGACCACACAGTCACACTGTGGCTGTTATGTGTTCACTTCTGGCTACGTGCGAGTCTGTGACAGCACCACTGCCAGTAAGAATAAAACTGTACTCTCCCCAGCTTAATTAAGTGCATACAAATGTTCAATTCCAAGTTTCATCAAAATTTAGATGTCTCTAAAAAAAATACATCTCGTATCTTTCCCCATCTCCTCTCTGCTCCTCCACAGTTTAACTCTGAGCAGCTTCGCAGTAGCAGAAGCAGTTCCCAATGCACAGGAGCCAGCTCAGTCCAGCCCTGGGCACTGGCACCTGCACAAGCAAGCCACTGTCAGAGCAGAGCCCAGCCACCAACTGAACACCAGGTACAACCACGTCCATTTTTATACAATCATCCAAACCCAAGAGCTGGCTTTCAGAAAGAAAAGCAGAAGCTGTAGCCAGGACTGCTCCTCTGCACCCTACTAACCCCCCAGCACTTTGTCACCCTATAGGTGACCCAGCAGCCCACCCTCCCTCAAAGCTGCACAAAACTGTCCTGGGAGCTGCCCTGGAAATAAACTAGTCCATATGAAAAACAAGAGACTTACTATATACCAATCAAATATTGTGCCTTTGAGCATCATAACCACATCATTTAATCATCTTGGATCTTATGAGGTAAGGAAAGAGAGGCAGATATTGTCCTAAAGCAGTTAAAGATATTGCTTTGATCAGTATTTCACAGAAGAAAATTATAAAGCAACAGCATCTATTCAGACTTGTGATGTCCCTGTCAAAGTTTCAAAATAATTCAGAAGAAACAACCAGTTCCTGCATGCCCAAGTACACAGTCACAACAGGCAACAGCGACTGCCTCCCAACACAGCTACTTCTGTACAAGCAAGTGAGAAAACATCAGGCACTACAGTGTCTACAGTGTCAACAACTACCTAAATTCTGGGTTTAGATTAATTTCACTTTAATGAACCGTGATTTGAGAAACCATAGTTAAAAAACACACACACAAAACAAAGACTTGCTCAAAAGACCACCTACACAGGAAGGAGCTCCTGGCTTCAAATACCAGTGATCTGCACCTTACATTTAGCTTCTCCAATGGTAAATTGAAAAGAATATTACTTAATCTGTCTGGGAGGGGCTGTTAAGACTGTGATTAACAAGCAAGTCTAACAAGGCCTACCACATAACTGGACAAGGCAATTTCTTTGTAAATACTTCAGGTAACCCCATCTCTATGAGCAGCATTAGCTCAGTAGACATAGCATTCTGCAAATCAAAGATAATTCATATTGTAATTCACACTGTGTTCACATTCATATTATAATTCAACATAAACATCTCTACCATTGCTCATGCAGCCTATCAAGAAGCACCTCAACAGAAGCGTGAATCACAGCTTCACAGGATACTGGTGGAAGGTTTTTGCTCTCACTATGAATGCAGATATTACTACCAAGGATAACTTTGCAAGAAGGCAGACTGTAGTAATCCTGGATGAGCTTTCTGCATCTGGAAAAGGGAGAGGTTTCCTCTTCTGAATCTGCTGCAAATGTGTGAACCTCCTGGATCAGCTTCTTGTCACTGGGTTCTCACCACTTTGTGCAGGTTTATGTTTGCTACTGATATGTGAACAAGCTGTTGTGGTCTGTAAAAACAACTCATTGGAAAACAACACCTTGGAAATTTCCAAACATTTCTTACATTAAAAAGAAACAACAAAAACTGTGTTAACTAAAGGCTTTGATTATACTGTACTGGTTAAGCCCTGTAAGAAAACCTTTTGCCTTTTTTATGACATTTTTATGTCATAAGAAAATTAAAGCAGTTTCAAAATAAACAAAATACCCCAAAGCAGTACATCCTAGCACAAACGTTTGTGTGCTTGTGTATCATCCCTGTCTCAAACAAATGCTCTGCAGCCCTTCACACATCAGAACAACGGCTCCCCAAGTGACGGAAATGGCACCATCCAAGAATCCCAACAACATTAATACTGCAGCGTTTCCTGAAACCGCTACAAGCCATAAACAACCGAGGAGAAGTCAGCCTGAAATGCCATTTTGACTCCATCTGTGCTGCAACGGAACAGTGCACAAAAGCCAGTATTTGCTCCTGTTTGGGTACAGCACATGGCTCTGCCACACAAGCCAAACCTTGCCAAAGTGTTGCCTGGACACTCGCTGCATGGCTCTTCTGCACTGGGCACCTCCAGCAGTGAGTAGAGGGGAGTGGGATTAAACTCCTCTGATCCAAGATAGCTCTGTAAATTAACCAGTAATCCAAATTCCTGCTACAGTTAGTGGAATGACCCAGACATTTCAGAGACTAATTCACCCCCTTTTAAGTAAGTGCCAGAGAAAGCTGGGTGCTTGTACTAGCTGTTCTCTTCTGCGTAATCTGTCAGCAAGAACATATGCATGCCTCCTTTCTTGCTATGAAAATACAAGATACAACCTACTCTACGAGGTGGTTTCAGTTTTGTTGAGTTTGGCTTGCTGTTTTGATTTTTTTTTTCCCCAGTAACATACTCATCAACACTTTCAACTGTTACTTTTCCTGGAAATAAGTCTTTCCTCTTTTGTGACAAGTTGCACATCTTGCAGTAACTGAAAAAGGAGAGCACCAGATAAGGGTATCCTGTCTGCCCTGAAATAACACTCCTGCTCCCTTTTCCAAGAAGATAATAAACATCTGTGCATAAGGGCATTACCAGACGAAAGCTACCTCTCTAATGAAAAACCTAATTAAAAAGTCAAATAATTTCTAGGTAGAAGAATCCTCATGGATGTAGCCCCGTGTAGCAATTCAGGTATGTCACAACCTGAGCAACAAGGGGGTGCCGTCGAGCTGTCCAAATTACTGGCAAGATTTGCCTGTCATCTCGTTGGCTTTTTGCTCAGCAAGTAATTATAAAACACAAACTACACTGTGTATTGATTTTCTCTCCCATGCTTCCCAGAGTCTTCTTCCAGCTATTTTTCATCACCTCCTCTTCCATCTTCCCTTATTCTCACATCAGCACCACAAATTTCATCTGCTGAACAATTCTCCATCCCCACTCCCAACCTTGCAGAAACCCCCCTTCTTTGACACATGGCTGTTCCCACCACCCCACCTATTCCTCTACTCCCTACTTCCCATTCTGAACACAGCCCGAGAATGAGGACCCAAAACGCACCCAGTTATCCACATGAGGTGATGTGACAGGTTGGGTCGTGACCCCTTAGTTCACCGGAGCAGCTTTTTACTGCGAACACTGGTTTGAAGCTGGTTGCCTGGGAACATCAGTAGCAAGTGAGGTTGAGCTCCTGGCAGAGGGGAACTCCTCCGCTACACCGCCCTGGCCGTTACTACTACCTACTTCTCCTCATGCTCCTATCACACCACATCACTTGTCTGTTGCAACCTGGCCTTTAGGATATGGGTAACGTGTTCTACTACAGCTGCCTGCTACAAATGTCTCATAGGAAAAGAGCTAAGAATGTCTGTGTCTATGCCTGCGAGACAGCCAGATGGCCATGCTGTCATCCCATGGGCTTATGTGGGCTTTCTCCCACTCACATCCTTGGATTTCAAGTTCCTCTGCCCACCCTGACTAGCAGAAGCATCAACTTCTATTATATTTATTTATTCCATCTGTGCAATGGCATCAAAACTAGCTCTGAGTAATGTTTAAATAACTTCTTTTCTTATTGTAACAGTTTACTAAAGAAACAAAATGAAGCAGTGAATATGAGCTATATATTATGCAGAGACAGCTCTGAAGCTCTAAAATCAGACAGTAAACCAAGATCAGCTTGCCCCTGTAATATAAACTTATTGGTAGATAGCTGTCTCGCAGGTTAAATGCACCACGACACCTAAGTTGCTGGGTTCCTGTTGCCCTGAAAACAGAAAGGACAAGCACAAATGTGTCCTAACCACCAGTCGAGAAGAGCAGAGGGTCTCGAGAACTGAACCATCACGCACCTGTGGCGTACAGGAGAGCAGAGCAAGGTGCTGCCTGCACCCCTTGCACCAGACCTTTCCCTGACTGCTTCAAAGACTTGAACCTGGAAGAAGGTCACTCTCAGGCCCTTGTGCAAGGGCATTAAGAATGGCTCAGCCCAGACAATTCTTAATGTGTTTTGGCACCCCACCTGCAAGGGAAGGTTACCCTCCCAGCAGCTGAGCCCCTCCAATAGGCTCTCCAGTGGGTGCCAGGTCACAGAAGGGAAATCCCGGGAGGGACCCCTTTTCCTGCAGCAGCTCTAACGGCTCCTGGCTGCTATCTGGTGACCCAGGCAGACCCCAGCACCCAGTTACGGCTGCCAACAGCAACCCCACCCCAGACCACCCTGCTCCTGACACACCCGATACTGCACAGCCACTCTCCAAACACTCTATTATCTTACCAAAAATGCCTGAATGCATTTTCATGCAGGAACTCCGCACTAGCACAAGGCCCAAGAGCCCTCTCAAAAGTGCAAGGAAAGATATTTGACCTGTAGAAGCCAAGTGTAGAAAAACAAGCCCCATCACCCAATTAAACAGATAAATGCATCATAACATTTTGTAATTGTATCCATCTACCATCTTCCTTTCTCCTGCTAGAAATATCCCAACTGTGTATTTGTTGAATTTCAGCAAAAAACTTCTCTGAACATGTGACACATTCTTGATCAAAACCAGCAGCTCTATCCTGTATCTTTCACACCGGTGCAACTGAGAACCAAAATGAAGTCCACGTTTTAACATTTGGCTGAAAAGCACACTTTACAAGTTAGTCACAGAATGAAGCATCATGATGACAACAGGTAGAGGAAAAAAGTAAGAAGCTTGGAGAGTAGCCCAAACAATTTCCTTAAATAAATGGAAATTAATTTATATTTCCTTTCCTCACGCAAATCATCATTTTTGTGTTGTTGGTTTTATTTTTTTAGTACTTTTTTTTTCTTTTTTCAGGTATTCATGGAGTAGGAATGACACTATGACTAAAAGATACAGGCACAAAATGAGTCAGCAATATCTCAAAGAAAATATAAAATATTGATTTTTTTAAATTATTAAAGATGATAATTAGTTCATCAATACTGTTGGAACTTTTAGAAAACTACTTTGTTCAGGTATGTACAAGAAAGACACAGGCAATTTGAAGAAATGAAAAAGCAAGGACAAACCTATTTAGAAAAGAACAAAATATGGAACGCATAATATTCTTCCAGCATATAAAAGGCTGTTATTGCTTGACTTGGGATAAGCTGTTGGCCAGCCTCATCAAGAATAGATGAGAAATAAAATAGCTTGATTTTCAGAGGTGAAACCTTTGTATAGATGTCAGGGAAAGCTTTCTAAGTATAAGGACATCTAAGATCAAGCTGCTTTAGAAAGGGTACATATACAGACAAATGAGTAAAAGAGGCAACATGGCAAGGAAATGAGGTATTATCCCTTACAATGGTGCTAAAAGCCTCTAGCAACTGACTATGCCAACTAGAAACAAAAAATGATTGTTGCAAGTGTCAGCAGGTTGGATACATTTTTCACAGGAAATAGGCAAAAGCAATCATTTCCAAATAAATAAGGCACAGCTTACAAGTAATGTCTTTGAAACTTTGCAATACTGTATTCACTTTAAAATAGCCTGTTCAGATTCAGACTGCATTTGGGGAAAAATCACAGTATAAATTTTCCATACACTCCTTGCAGAAGTGTTTGGAAAGAAACATCCATTAGCTGACAGCACAGTTCTGCTTCTTTTTTTTTTTTTTTTCTCTAATGAAAACTGATCTTCATGACAAAGTCAGTTTTCTGTATGACATTCAGATTATTTTGTTACTTTTTAGCCAAAAACTATGCTACCACTTCACTCTAACACTTGCTCTTTTCTTTCCACAGTCTAGACAGAAGACTGTAACTACAGTGACTCTGTAGTTACACAGATCTCCAAATCTTTTCAGTTATAAAACCTGGGATTTAAAATTTTAAAACATTTTAACTAATGATGTGCTTCTGACAAGGACTGTCAATAAATGTGTTTGCTGCCGGGGTAATACTCAGCAACACGATCAGAGATTGCCATCTCTGTCCCAGCAGGGCAAATCTTCCTCAAGCTACCAAGGGCAGGGGGGGAAAGTAACAAAAACCAGTGGATGAATGCTGACCCAGATCTCATTGGAGGTAAAATCCCCACAATGTTCAATGATGCCAAGACTGTGTTTAGAGAAATTATTACAGTTTTCCACTATCATAACTAACTAAAAAAATCAGGCTGTTTATTGCTGAATGTCACCTGCTACTGCCTGGCAAAGGATATTCAAACCGTGTACAAGGCAGATTATCATAATGAGCCGGGCTTCTCCTTTTCAAATCTAGAAGTGCTGTGTTGAAGAGGTAAAATTATCCCCATTTGAGGGCAGGGGAGTGGAAGGGAGAAGACAGGGAAAGATGGACACACGGACAAGAGGGATTCTCTCAGCACAATGGTAGCCAAGGGATGGATGGGGCTCAGCTACTCCAAGCTCTATTGTTGCATCTTTTCTTACAGGCTGCACACTTAATGCAGCAAGAAAGGATTTCACGTTGTACATTGTTTGCCAAAAGCCATGCAGAAAAGCAGCAGCTGGTAAAGCACCATATATTGCTTATTGCATCACATTCTGTTGGAACCTGGAAGGGGATGTGGTGGGTCAGGCTCATAGGTCCACTTAGGAGAACCATTCTCTATCAGTGACCAGCAGCAGCAGAGGAAAAAGAAGGGTTGGAGGGAATTACAAAAATACAGTAACCATGAAGCAGTCTACCACAGACAGAGGCCTATTATCTTTTATTTAAAACAAAAATATGTGAACTAATGTTCCTTTAAAAGGAAAAAAAACAAAAACCAACCAACAAAAACCCCACAAAAGTCAGTCACGTAATCTGTTATTCAGGAAATCAAACTGGATAATCATAGTGACCACTTCTGGCCTTGCAATGCATTAATTTTAAAAAATTATCAAAAGTCAATTTCACTCTCTGTGTTTTCCCCCATGAAGTCCAAAGAACTTAGGAAACTACCCTTCATCTCCTGGACTTTACTATAAATCTTCTTTAGTGATTCTACAAAAGCTTTGGAAATCAAATATCTTTTCATTCCCAACTTCTGTGAATAATCAAAACTTTGTTCAACACTATGGCTTTTATTCCAACACACATAAATAGCTTCTTGACTTGCACAAAACCTGAAACCACTTTAATCAATCGGCTATATATAGTCTGGATAAATACTGATGTTGAGATTCTGGGTATACAGCCAATCCTGTGCTATTTGCTAATACTTTGATCTAAATTCACATTATTTTAAGAAGAAATAAAAAATATTCTGGGGAGAACAAAGACCACAGTAAAGAAATTTGAGCCTTTTAAAGCTACAGGATATGCACATTAGTTAAAAATTCAACTAGCTCCAAAAGCATTTCAAAAGACAGAAATACATTTAGACTTAACACAAAATGAGAACACAAATATCCATAAATTTGTTATTTTGTTACTCCCACAGGAATTCACTCTTGGTTTTCCAGAAACCTACCACTATATTAAGTATTTTTAATAGCATTAGTAGACAGCACTACAGCCTTATTGCGTCTGTACATAACGTACTGCTCCATTTTCTATGGCAGCGTTATAGCACAGGTGATTTATATCTGTGTAACAGAAAGGGCTATTCTGTAGAAATATCACAGGAAATGACACACAGGAAATAAACCAACACAGACATCTTACAATAATTTCCTAAGCTCTAGTGCAGCAATCTGCTGAGCTCCTGAAACAACCCAGATGCTGCTGGCGCAAGGAATGAACAAGCACCAAAAAGGCTTCCTTCTCCCAGCATGGTTTCTGGGTCCTGAGAGGATAAAAGGATGAACAAGGCAACAAGTTATGGCACAGTTAGTTATCTGCCACCTGGAAGTATGCTTTATTGGGTATTAACTTTTCAGGACTGTCATGGTTCATCTACAGTGGCTATGGACAGATGCGGGTACCTGTAGCAGCTGTGAAAACAAGAAAAGTGAAGATTAATGTGTGGTGAATGCTCAAGTAATGGCTGGGGAAAAGAAGGCCACATGGAAAAAAGTTGCAGTAAGCCTCATGCCAGAGCTTTCTCGTCTTCTCATCTGTCTCCCTCATGAAAGGGGACTTACATGAAAGATGGGAATAGACTTTTTAGTAGGGCCTGTAGCAGTGGACAAAGGATAATGGTTTTAAACTAGAGAACGCTAAATTCAGACTAGATACAAGGAAGGAACTTCTTACAGCGGTAGCAAAACACTGGAACAGGTTGCCCAGAAATGTGGTAGATGCCCCATCCCTTGAAACATTCGAGGTCAGTTCAGACAGAGTTCTGACCAACCTGATCTAGTTGAAGATGTCTCTGCTCATTGCAGAGGGCTTGGACAAGATGTTCTTTCCCTTCCAACGCAAACCATTCTGAGATTCTGTGAACTACCCCCACATTCATTCAGATAGCACCATGTTAGCATGTGTTACTCTGCTCTAATGTTCAAAAGCATCCATTCACTTCCCACAAGCTCCCCACTGCATTAGGTAGTAGACAGAGTAAAAAGAATTGGCTCCTGCCCTCAAGAACACATAATTCAGGTTACAGAAAGATACCAAGAGCTATAAAGAGATGACTGCTTTTCAGTTGGGTTTGCCAGCATGCAACAGAAATATGTCCTGGAAGCCTTATAAACACAGTAACATTTTAACATGGATTTTATTAAGAAATGCTAGGACATAGCTCATGAAAGTTTAACCAAATGCACAGTAAAGAGAACTGCTTCTCATTCCAGTAAATTTTACCAGTCAAAAATGACCAGAAAATGAAGAAATATCTCAGCCTACAATCTCACTATCGCTCAATATTCCTACTCACCCTTCACACAACCTTTTAATAAGAAATTAAAATAAATGAAAGCCACATATGCAGATACATATACAAGACATGTAAACAGACAAATGCATCTGACATTAGTGTCCTAGGCTAAGAATCAATATGAGAAATCTTTATCCTATTATTTTATAGGGAAAAAAAAGCAGAAGTATTCTATATGAATTTGTGTACACAAAGATCTATGCACACAGATTACACTGGCACACACTTTGAATGTAATTATTTCTTGCCATTTTTTATTACCACTAGAAGAATTAAGTAGGGCTCTTTCAAGATAGCAATCAGGAGAACATCCATGTAATTCTATGACACTTGTTTGGGTTTTTTTCTGAAACAGAAGTCCCTTCCTCAAAACATTTCATGTGCAATTTTACCATTATGTACACTTAGCTGGTGAAATATCTAAAGCATGTCAGTTAAGCAGCAAAGAAATATAGGGCTAGTTTTACTACTGTATAACTTCAAAGTCAAAAGATACCGTTAATTTTTTTCTTTAGTGGAAGTCAGTCTGCCAGTCAAAATGCCCTTTCCTGTAGAAAAAGAATGAAGTTTTGTGAAAACCAGTACAAAATCTGCTGTAAGTAGGTGAAACTTCCCCCTGTAAAGTATAATTTTCTTCAAGTAACTGAAAACCAAGGAGTCATAAAATACACACGTGCTGTATAAATACACAAACCATCTAAAAAACACCATTGTCCCAGTAAAGCTGATGGCAAACTTCCCACTAACTTGAATAGTGACAGAATTTCATCTATTGTGCCAACTCATCAAGCAGAAAAGAGTAAAGAAAAAGCTTTGCAACCTAAAACTAAACCAACAAATAATCACCGCTTTTGATGCCTTCCATCTTCCAGGCAACTTCTGCCCCTCCCTCTGATGTGACAACAAGCTGATGGTTCAATGCTTAGTTAGTTGATTTATTGGTCCCCGTGGCACAGATTTGGAACATGCCTGGCCCTTTCCACCATTTCATGCCCAGCAAAACACAACACAGCAGCTCTTACATCAGTTGCATTTTAATAGTGCAGGAAGGGATCCACAACATTAAACGTCAGTTTTGCATTGACACAACCAAAAGCATTGCACTTCCTTTTTTAAGGCTAGAAGGAAGTTCCTCAGCAATCAGTGTGCAAGATCCCTTATCACCTTATCATCGATGCAGGAAAGTGGGTGGCACCATTTGGTTTCCATTCAAATTCCACTTGGGTCACAAATGAAAGGGAGTTTTGCAATTATATTGTCACCTCCTCAAATACACTGCACAAACTTCAAAGAAAGAACATTTCTGGAAAACAATTGGCTTAGTAGGCCCAAAGGGAGAAATATACCTAAAAGCCAAATGTCTTTCATAAAATACTCCAACAGCAGCTGTTACTCATGCACAAACTACCCACTTCTGGGCAACATAAACAGCACCTGTATCAGCATGTGAAAAGCAGAGCTTTCTTGCAGGACCTTAATGAATGAGCTGAGGAGCTGTAGCTACATTTACCAGCTCAGCTAACTGAAAATGAAGTTCTGCAGCTTCTACCAGATCAGTGTTGCTACAGAGAAGTGCTTATAAAACTCCCAAATTTAGCATACCTAATTTGTTTGTTTGCTTTTTAAATTTGCACATCAAGCTTTATATTCTGAATCCCAACAACAGGCTAGACAGAACAGTAATAAAATTTCAGGTCACATGTAAGCATCCTACATGGACCAGGTACTAAGTTTGCTTGTAACAGCAAACATAAAGAGGCAACATTTTCTTAAATGTTGTCTTTTAAAGAGAAAACATACCCCACAAATTTATTTTTACTACTGCCCACAATGCTTCTGTAAGACATCAAAGGTTGTGCGAGACAGAAGCATGTGAACATGAAACACTAACTCCCTTTTTAAATGGGGATACTTAATACCCATTATTTTCTTTTCCAGATCTTCTATTTCCAATATCTTTTTACTGTCCTATTTGACATTATCCTTTATTACACAGTCATTGGTTTTGAAATATGTCATTCTCCAATATGGAACTGTAGCATACATTTTAAGAGATTAGTTCTATACACAAGACTGTAGGGAACATGTACATAACTTTAAGAAGAAAAATACAACCAAAGGCAGACTTTTCTGACATATCAGAATAGAAGATAATATATCAGTAGATCTCACTGTAAGGTTTCACAAGACACTGGAAAGAGGGAGCAGAAATGAGAGCTCATCCTTACCAGAGCAGACAAAAAGCAGCAGCTGTTGGAACCTCCAGCAGGGATTTCCAGAGCCTGTTCATGACAGTGGTAAGGCTCTAGTGGGAGAACAATGATCTACCTCGACTGACAGTGAGCTCAGCTAAAATGCCTCTTGGAGAAATATAAACTCAAATACTCCTTCTCTCCGGTGTTCACACATAGAGTACCACTGTTTCTGCTCAAGGCCTGGATATATCAACCAGGAAAAACCTGGGGTGATGCTTAAGGTGTATCAGCTACACTACCTACACATACCAAAACCCTGCCATCTCACGTTACAGTGAAGGAGGATAAGCTCTCCAGCATTATGGATGAGCTGCATCTTGCTGACCGCAGGTCAGCTCCCTGAACTCCCCCAGGAAGTTGCGTTCCCCTTCCCGTAACACACTCCATCTCCATAGGGGAAGGGTGCCACTTTGCCCGTTTCACCCCAGCATCTTCCCACCAGTCCCAGCTTACGGAAGTGTCAAACTGGATATATGTAACAGGGAGAGCAGCCCTATTGCTGGAGGGTAGCATCATTAAACATTGTCAGGTGTGCCTAACATTTTGGTGTCACCTTTACTAAGGCTGATGATCCTTGCTACCTGTATAGTAGTCAGGCATTGGAGGATGAAGCTGTGCAGAGAACACCAAGGCAGTGGGGAAATTAATGTATAATAGAAAATAAGGGTAGACAATAACTATAGCTTGCCAGCTTTGGAGATAGAAATATTATCTCAACTTCAAATATTTAGGATCTTATATATTCCTTCTAAAATTTCACTGCAAAAAACGCATACACCAGATTGACTTTTTAGGAAATCAGTAACTCAGCTGTACTGAGTTTATCCACCTTTGCCTGTCAGTAAGAAACTGTTTCCTGAATACAGAGCTTTAACAGCAGGCTACAAGATTTCCCTCAGCAGACTGATACTTTCTTCTACTTCCTCACACTTCTCCTCTTGTACACTGTGCCTGAACATCAGTCACAGGGGCTTATCCAAAGAGCTACAAAACTTCCTTCTGCCATATCTCTATCTTGTTTCACATGAACTTTGAATGTACACTGTACTAACCTCATATGCTCTTGAGAGAGTTTTTAAGGCTGCCGTGTCCCAGGGTTTATGTGAAGGCACTGGTGAGTACTCTTCTCCTCATGTTTGATTGGCTTCCTTATCGTTCTATCACAAATGCATTTCTACACACACACAGCGTGTTTCTATACACACACACCCCGGGCTCGGGTCTACAAGCTTGTGGCATTTTCTCATCCAATCAACCACATGAGTAAGACTTTCACTTGGAAAAGAGATAAAGAACCAAGCCTTGGTTTTAATTACTTTAACCTACAAACAATTTGTTACATGAGTCTACAGATGGAATTATGATCACATCTTAATCAAACATCTGAGTCCACAGTCCTACTGCATATGCCAGTAATGTCTGGGCCATAATTAAACAGCTATTAAAGTAAGCACCCAGTGACCTACTTAATTATGCATCAGCAATGCTTCAGAAGAGGCTCTTCTGAAAAATTAGGTGTCCATTTTCCTCAGGCTATACCACCACTGAAGACCCCATGTGAACACATACCAGCAAGTGCTTCACTCTTACTACCTTCAGCACGTTCATATCTCATGCTAACCAGCTCTCTTCCTAACTCAGGCATTCTACACTTCACACATGCACAAGTCATTCCTCAGAGCAACTTTAGAGTCCATGTGTAATACGGGTGTCCATGCCTGCGTCCTCTGAATGGTGCCCAGGGGCAGAGCAACACTTTGAAGCCTATGTGCAATAGGCAGCAAGCAGGTTCTTTGGCTGCACAAACCAGGAGCCCTCAG
>JBCJKH010009468.1:0-13869 GCA_039877255.1 Loriculus beryllinus | reverse complement strand
ACCACCACCCCCAAGTCCTTCTCTGCAGGGCTGCTCTGAATCTCTTCTCTGCCCAACCTGTGGCTGTGCCTGGGATTGCCCCGACCCAGATGTAGGACCTTGCACAGTGTAACCTAAGAACTAATTTGTTTTCAAGTAAAATCTTCAAAAAGGCATAATGAATCTTTAAAATGCAGTTTGCTCTAAGAGTTTGAACTGCCTCTGAGTTTTAACTGCACTATAACAAAATAGTATAAAGACCACATATTTGCAGTTAACTTGTCTTACTCAGGTCTTTGTTGAGGTATATATGAATCGGGGCTAGTTTCAAAATGTTTGTTGAGTATTTATTGAGTTTAATGTGACCAACACCCTATGTTAGAAGCCCCATATAAGAAGAAAGTTATAAGTGAGGAGTTCCCAGACTAGCAGTAGATCCTATGCTGGTATTCAGGTCACTTCAAAGTGGAGTGTGGGGAGCACAGACCTGGGAGCTGCTACTGTTTCCTTCCTGGTGAAAATTTGTAGCCTCCAAAAATATAATATGGTAGGCTTAAATTATTTTTTAAACTCTTACCTAGTACCTTAACAAAATAGAAAGATTTTTATTTTTCTTTTTAATACGCAAAATAATGTAAATCCCTACAAGAAGGAAGTTTAGTAACAAATTTGAGATAAATTAATTAATCTTCCTTTAAATTATTGTCAGAAGGAAGACTGATTCTTGTCTTTGCTATACAAAGAGCTTCTCCCAAGGGCTTTGAGGGAACTTGAAGTGTATATGTCCTGTTTTCCAATGACTTGGGGTGGAAGTGAAGCAGTTTCCTTGTCTTGTAGGTTAAGGTGTGTTTCTAGGTTGCCTGTAAGCAATTTGTCATTCAAACTTGCAAACACATTAGAGTTTAGGTTTCTTAAAATTGATATTGGAGGAAAAAATACTGTATCAAAACAGAGGAGAAAAATCTAGCTTGGAATTTAAGCTTGAGTCTTGTTTCACTTAACTTTGCATTAAGGAGGGAGAGGATAAGGAGACTGTAGGGTTCTGCTAGTTGGAGAACACCTCTGAACCTGCAGTTTCCAGAGTACACTGTCATTAATAATGAAGCACAGGTATGTAGATGCATCAACTCACAATTCAGGTAAAAGTCCTTAAAGGATGGTTAGATGAGAAGCAGGAAGCCAGCCAAGAAAAGAATGCATTGAGAAAAGCTTGTCATGGATTGGACAAGAGAGCAGTTTAAACACAAATATGCATGTTAAAAAGCAAAGGGTATTTATTTTGCTATGCTAGTCTTTTCCTTGAGTTTGAATTAGTAGAATTTGAGTAAGTTTCCTTATAAAATTTCTACTAAATCTAGGAAATGACAGAAACCGTACACATACACAGTGGAAGTACAGCATGGTTTTTCTACTTTCTCTTCCATGTGTCATTTTACTGCTGGTTTTCTGTCATTTGATATAGCCTGCAAGTTTCTTGTCTCTTTAACCTGCATGTTGAGTACTCGTGCACTCATGGGAGGACACAATAATTAGAAGTACCTCCTGTGTGACAGTTCACAGCCAAACTGTTGCAGTGGATGGAGTAAAGCAGGCTAAACCCAGCCAGGCTGGCTCCTTCTTGGCTTATGTGGTCAAGGAAGGCAACAAAACCAACAATTGTATTTATATGAAGTTGCATTTGTCCTGATAAACCTTGACAGACTTAAAGTGTCTCTGAGAAGTGACTTGGGACACATCTTCACTCCTCGGATTAAAGACGCAGGTTTCTCAACTTTGCTAGTCACGTATTCTGTTTCTTTTCCAGAGCCTGAGAAGAAGCAGGGGTAGTAAGAGGACAGACATTTCTCATCCCTATAAAATGAACGTAGAACAGTAATCAAGAACTCTAGGAGAAGGAGAAGGTTTTCAAAAACAGAGAACAAATGTGCCTACTTGTAATTAATGGCTGTTCCCATGCAACAGTCAGCAAGGGGACAAGTGGTTAAACAGTTAGGTCATACTGGAAAGACCGATGGCACTTAACATGAGTTTAAAATTACAAGACTTGTGATAAAGAAACAAAGCCATGATTACACATAAGGAACAGCAGCTAGCTTTTGTTGGCTAACGGAGAAAGGTGTTTCAAATGAATGCGTATGTAGGTTAAGGGTAATACAAGCTCTGTCAGTTTTCCAAGTATCCAGAGCATTTGGGAAGATATTCTTGTGTTCATGGACAGCAAAGGCCTGAAGAATATAAAGGAGTTTAATGCAGAGAACAGTGCAGAACTGAGAACTGTTGCTGGACTCCACACAGTAGAAGAATTATTCAACTTCTCTAACAATGTCCTGTAGAGTAAATACTCAGATGACCCAAACACAGAAAGTACAACTTTGAAGATTTCCAGAATGGGATTCCCATATGGAAGTAACAGCATTTGCCTCCTATTCTTGATGCTAGGTCTAGAGGTGATGAATGATGTCTGAAGAGAAAAATGCCTGGGCTGCCAGCACATACATATGAAAGCAAGGAGACATCCAGGCAGAGCAAAGGCATTCAACTATCTTATATACAGGCTACAAAAGCCCATGAGATATGTCTTGCACATATTCGTGGTTAGAACACTAATGGGCCTGCTCTAGACTGTAAATGTGTCTGGCAGTTAAAATGTGTACTGCAAGTAATGCTTTATATTTTGAAACTTGACCTTGATGATTGTGCCCCTTGTAGGTAGACCCTGGAGCTGGGTTGCAAGGATGATTTCCCACTCTTCTTTTCCCAGATATTTTTTAAGTGGCTGTGTCCCCACCACTTAATTCCTCTGTGTGTGGTGCTTTCTTTGTATGCCTGCTGTTAAGGAGAGTAAAACACAGGAGGTGCCTTAGAAATATTCAGAGTAGTGACAATACCAACTCTTGTTGCCTATTTGCCCTTTTGCTTTTAATGAAAATGGAAAGAAAGTTACATTACCTGATAAGGGAGACTACTGCAGCAGCAGTTATTTATATCCATAGTGTTTTAGATAGCCAAGTCTTAGTTTCATTTGGCAATTAATATGAAGTGTCAGTGCTCATAGCCTGTAAAAAACAAAGGACTTGCACCTCTTCAGTGGTCTTGGGTAGAAAAGGATGGAAAATTCAGGATTAGGTCCTCCATGCCTTGCTACCTCCTTCAGTGAAGAACTGGGAAAAATGTCTTGCCTGTGTGATAGCTTTAAACTTCCTTATAATGTAGTTCAATAGTGTTGTTAATTTCAACTTTGAAATATACGAAAGCAGCTTTTTTTTTTTTTAATTCTAGGAGGAGGAACTTTGCCATAAAGTTTATGATTACTCCTTGGGAGTGTTTATCAGTGGACATTTATAAGAGCTGCAGTGTCCAGCAGTGTTGAGCTGATTGTTTCCTTTCAGTGCTGGAGATAATTCTTCCCATATGCTTCAAACTACAAGAGAGATTTGTGGTCTGATTACTTTAATAGTTTTTACTAATGGACATTGATTATACATGGCTTATTAGCAACATTCTGGAAAACTACAGCTGGTTATAAGCCATTCTCTGTTCTTAGTGAAAATCACAATGATTTATACAAATACAGGCCAAAGGATTTATTCCCTTCAAATACAGAACTCAGACAAGATCAAGGTATTGAGGAAAATTAGTAATTAGCTAAGCTTTCCATAGATATTCCCTTAAATTTGCTTATCTATAATCCTAAACTGCCTATATCTGGGATTTCTTTCTTCTGCCTTCTTCAGGATTTGTGCTTTATTTTGTTCTTCAGGGATTCTTGAAGATCACATTTCTGAAGCTGGGATGTGTACAGCTTACAATTGTGCAAGCCTAAAAATGTCTAAAAGATGCTTACTCAGCAGCAGGCCTTGTTCCTGCAGTCAAGTGGGGGAAGGTGGTAAAAATTCAGACATTAATATTAATTTCTAATATAAAGATTCAGTTTGAAATTGCAGCTGGCTAATAGCCCTTATAGCAGAATGCAGGCAGTGCTCATTTACATCATTTTAACTGCTTCTCTGCTAATATGTTTCCCAGTGTTTAATGAAGCTGAAAAATTGTGATTTTTTTTTTTAATCATTCCTCTTTTAATTTCTTATGCATGTCTTAAGATCTCTTGAGCGAAAGTTAAAGGTTTCCTTCAGTCACATCTGCATTGCTTTCTTAGAAGTTGTCATGTGATACTAATATTGATTGCAGAGGAGGGGGGAAAGTTGTAATTATGTCCAGGTGCATTTGCTTACATCCCTTTTTTCTTTCTGGAACAGATCTTGATTCAATATTGAATTAAGCTATAAATGTTATTGAATATAGTACGAACTAAAGCTTAACTAAAATGGTATGTAGAAATAAGACACAACTAGCATTTGTGGGAAGCAATGGTATGTAGCTTTTGAAAACGAGACAGTCCTTCTAGTTTTCAGTAATTTGGCTTCAGATAGTGTTTCAGAGAATTTAGTTTTTATTTTGTATCATTACATTTATCATTCAGGATATTTCCTCTGTGTAGATATTTGCTTCAGCTGTTGTTGTTTTTAAAAATCCAGTTGATATGTCTCCTTAAGATCCCTTTTTGTTGTTGTTAATTACCAGTCATAAGAAAACAGGCAACATCAAAGCCTTCTATCCACTTAAAACTGGGAATGTCTAAATGTACAGCAGGCTTACAGTAATGTCATATTCTTTAAAGCATGAAAGCTCAATTATTTTCTGTCAAAGATAGTTTTAAAATTGTGACTTTTCCACTGTTGGCTTTTGTATTGAATGTACAGCTGGGAAGTAGCTTAGCACATGGCAAATGAAACTGGAAAAGGGAAGGATCTTTTATCATTGTATATGCAAAGCCACAAGAATAGATACACATACCATAACAATATGTAGCAACTACCACTAGGTAGAGCAGTTTTAGAGGTTGTGTCCTCTTCAGTGCTTAGGAAGGCTAGCTTTTTGGTGAAAATTAAATTGGGAGTCAGTGAACAGAAGGTGGATCCCTCTCCACATGCAATGTCTACTCCACTTCTAGGAAACTTTTCAAACCCCACTTGTTCTGATCAAGTGAGCAGTTGCTGTGTTTTGCATAGTGTAGTGTTCCTCTGACCCTTGACAGGTCTTGAGGCTGTATCACTTCCTTTGATTTAAAGATCAGGACAACAGGTTCAGGATGTATGAGTGTGTAGTCATAGTAGTTAACAGTGCTGCCTCTCTCTGATCCTCCTCTGTATAGGAGAGAACACTTAACTAGGATACAGTAAAAAATGTAGCTGTAGGAATGCTACTGGTTAACACTTCTTTTTTGTTGAAAAGGAAGGCAGAACTCCTTGAATTGAGTTTTATGGGAGGGAGGGATGAGGAATCTTAACTAATTTAGGTATTTGAAATTGTGAATGCCTTGTAATTTCTAAGGAGAGTCGTTTGATGTTATAATTTTAAACCTCTGTGCTAACAGAAAGCTTGATGAGATAATGACTTTCTACAATAACCTTTTGGAATCAAAATCAGGACTCTAATTATAGCTTGGTTCACGTCTCAACGACTGTATTGTCTTCTAGACTCTTGGCAAGCTTTGTCTGCGTTACCAGTAAGCTCTCAGGTTTGGCACTGTGTTTGATCGAGAGGCGTTTGAATACCAGAAACATTTAGAGAGGAGGATGAAGGGACATAAGCAAGACTATGTGGCATTCCCTACTCTGTTTTACTGCAATGGTTTTGTTTTCTTTTTATTTCCTCTTTATGTCTGTATAGGGCAGGGAGTCAGGGAGAAACCCGCCACCTGCCTTGTCTGGCTTTGATTAGTGGCTCTAAGTAGACAGTCTGCAGCAATCCTGTCACTGCTTCACAGCACTGGAAACCCCAGGGCTAATTTAACATACTGTTCTGTACGCAAAAAAAGTGGATACATTTTGATTCACAAGAAAGGAGCTAGGAAAGGGGGAGCGTGGAAACTCCCCATGATTTCACCTTACCCTTATCTCTTGGGAGGGTAATACTGAGCGTGAAACAAGGGTAACGGGGACAGGTCACTCCAGTATCAGATCATATTTTGCTGAAGCAATCACATTACATTCCTCAAAGAATATGTAACACTTTCTGGACATTCCCCTGGTTTGCCCGAGTGGTGCTTTGAAGGAATCGGGTTTGAGGTGTGGGTAGAAACTGAAGAAGAAAGGTAACTCATGGTATAATCAGACTTATGCTTTTCACCTCAAATGTCAGGAGTGTTTGAAAACTGGAAGTAAACCCCTCAGGCCTCTCAGCGATCTTCAGTCTGTGCCTTGCTCCCCACTGAGTGAAGAAAATACGTCTCTGCTAATGCAGAGCAGCAGGCTGCAGGGTTAGTGTTGATGTTGTGAGCTGCTTATTTCTGTAGCCATGCCCTCATCCTTCATTGAGAGGGCAGGATGTTGTGCCCACAAGATGTATTGTTGTCTTTTCAGAACTTCTGAGGCCATTGCAGACTGTGCTCATGGCAAATGGGATAAGGTTTGGCCCTTAATGAATGATGATAAATGTCTCATTAAGTCAGGGGGGTTTCCATTTTGATGTTAAAAGAAGCTTTTTTGTGATTGTTTTTGCTTTTATGAAGAAGTTTCATTTTACAGATGTGGCCATTGTAAATTCCAGCTGATATACTTATTTTTCTACCACATATGTAATTGGTCTTCTATGTGTGCAGTAAATATCCATCTACATGTAAAGACACAAGTTTTCCCAGGATGCACTGTGCAATTAAAGTAGTAGCTTCCAAGCTCAGTGAAAATGGCCATAGACAAAACAGCTTGCAGACATCTGTACAGCTTCCCCCTCCACCTCCTGCACAGCATTCCCAGTAGCACTCAGTTCCTTTGTTTATCTGTTTTAAAATTAATTTTGAAGGTGAAAACAATTATATAAAGGCCACTTGCTGTAGAGATAACAGTAATAAACCAATATTTATAGATTATTTTTTTTTTTTTTTAGGAATCTAAGTAGGTTAAAGTAGAATTATGAAAGGTGCTTGCTTGTAACATTGCTGCTCAGTCACCAGTGGAAATCTGTTATTTGTTCTTTACTATGAGGATGGTAAGGCACTGGCATGGGTTGCCCAAAGAAGTGGTAAATGAGCCATCCCTGGCACTGTTCAAGGCCTGGTAGAATAGAGCCTTGGGCGACGTAGTCAAGGGTGAGGAGTCCCTCCCCTGATAGGTTAAACTAAATGATCTTAAGGTCCTTTCCAACTCAAAGTGTGAAGTAACAAACTATGAATTTCAGATGCTCATCAAATGGTAAAATAGCAATGATCATTTTACAGCACTCCTCAGATTCTAGCATAAAGGTTAGAACTATAGTGTTCTCTAAGTAGAGACAAAAGTAACTTGACTGCATTGTGTCTGCTCATTATGGAAGGACATCTGACTAATCTTGAGACATGAGTACTTTTATAGCAGGCCCCACACTTTCATAGTTTAAGGTTGCTGTTAATTCTGCTACATCCTGAAAGGCATGAACATGTGGTATGTGGGATTGTAAGAACCCCAGTGAAAGTGATTGTGATTTTCTACAGTGTGGTTGAAGTTCCTATGTAAAAGAGTGTGTATGCAAACAGCTGCAAAGCTATCCCTGCTAATATTGGCCAGACACAAGGGATTCATGTGTTATAGATGGAAACAGGATTGCTAAAGATTGATGTATTTCATTGCAGATGTGACGAATATGTCACACAGTTGGATGAAATGCAGCGGCAGCTTGCAGCAGCTGAGGATGAGAAGAAGACTCTGAACTCCTTGCTTCGGATGGCTATCCAGCAGAAACTGGCGCTGACCCAGCGGCTGGAGCATTTGGAGCTTGACCATGAGCAGTCCAAAAGGGCACGTGCAAAATCTTCCAAAGCCAAGAACAGTAACCCAGGCGTAAGTCATATTCAGTCCTGCGGAGACAGGTCTGAAGGATCTGTCCTTAACAACCAGGTTTTTTGTAATGAGAAATATAAAATCTATTGTGACTAGGACAGGTATGTAGAAAAATCACATTACACATCTTATGCTGTAACTGTCAGCATAAATCCCCACTATCTAATGTCGCAGTGAGTTGGCTTGTACTAGTATGTTGTTGAACCAGGTAATACAAATTGTATTATGGTGGTCTTAACTGTAACTAATTCATAAGTATGGGGATGCTATTAACAAGTTAATAGTGGAAAGGAATTAGCTTTTTTCCACAATTAACATGTATGGGTTTTGCTGTTTATGGTAAGTGTTAAAAGAGTACACCTGATATAGCATTATCTGGTGCTACTTATTGTAGTTTGTGCAGTACAAATGTGATCCTTTCTCCAGGGTTGCAGCATACTTCAGAAAAAACATTTACAGGCAGAAACAAACAGAAAACCTTCTTTGTTATTGTGGCTTAAGAAGTGATGAAAAGCAATGTTAAAATGCAGAGCATTTTGAAACTGGAACCAAACTTAATTTACCTGTTGTGGCAGATATTAAGAACTTGCTGTCAGATCATCACTGTCCGAAGTCCTAAAGCTTTTATAGGCTATAAAAGCTGCAAGAAATACTGGTAGGGTATGTTATTTACACTCTGCTTCCCTCTCTGCAGAGGGTTAACAGAATAAACTTGCACATTTATATTAAAAATATGCAATATTTACCCCATCTCATATAAAACTTAAAATTTGAAGAATTGGGATCCTATGTGGTAGACAGTTCTACTTTAAGAGATTATGCTGTGAAAAAGTGTCATGTCCTGAAAGGATCTTTGTGGTCTCATATTGCTCCTTGCAAACATAACTCTTTGGAAAGAATCTGTTTTATATATTACTGTAGCCACACAACATATATGTGTAGAATTAATGTGACTGTGGTCTAGTATTGTCAGTCACAAAATAGGTTTTCTCAGCTTTCAGTATTAACCTAAATAGGGTTAGTATTTCAGAGCTCTGATCATTATTTATTTTTTAAATACGCAAAAGATACTGCATTCCTTATGCAAGCACATGTTTCACAGGGCTCTACATTATAGGCACAGGAAATTGAACCAGATCATTCTGCTACTAATTATTTATGAAGTAGCTTAGTATACAGGTTAATCTTTAAAAACAAGTAAAACTTTGTCTGCTATTAAACTTGTAAGAGGCCTTTTTAGCCACTTAATTACGGCATATTTGATAATCTAGAAGTGTACTTCATAATTGGTGCCTACAGAAGAGAAAAAGATTGAAAATGTTGCTTCTAAAATTGTGGAAAACTTGTGGAGCACAGGAAGGCACGCTTCTCTAAACCAGAGTTTTAAAGTGCCTCAAACTTTATTTTAGTGTAAAGCCCTGTTCATTTTGTACTCTTTCAAATACTTTTGTATGCTTGTAGTATTACTAAAAGCAGTGTGAGACTGCAAGTTTTCTGCTTGGTCATGCTGTTTTATAATGCCATTCTAATACTCCTGGTGTGGTACTGCCTCATCTCACTACCATTTCTTACAGATGATCAGCAGCTTGCTTCCTGCACATTGCCACTCTGCTTCTAAGTAGTCAGGAGATATCACAGTACTAATATAAGGTATTAAGGAGCACAGCTTGATTTTCCAGTGAGGGGAAACCAGGGGGGATTTTGGCTTCCCAGATACTGGGGGAGGGGGAAGGGGAAGACTTCTAAATTCATGCAGTGAGACTTTAAACAAATGGAATATTAGAAACGTTGCTACAAAGCTGGGAACATTGGAATGCCACAACTCAGTGCCAGAATTGCATTTATCATTATTGAGAGGAGGAACAAGTGATTTAACTCTAATATGTTAACTTCATTATTACTCAAATATTCTCAAACTTCACTGCTTGGTAAGTTTAGGAAATAGCAATTCTGGCTTTAGTAAACCAGGCCCTGTGCATCTATTATTACTTTCTTTTTAGAAAACATTGAGTTCTCCTGAATTTGAGCTTTAATATTGCGAAGTAGCAGGTCTGATGTTTTAGAAGCGAGACATCTTTTAACGATTTTCAATCCTGCTTTTCTTGTTGCTGCACAATCTTCCAAAAGGCCTTTATTCTTCTCATTGTTGCATTAAGAATAATTTAAAAATACTTTGTAAAAGCCACATTTGAATTCTAACTTTCTCTGCTTCCATGGAAACAGTTACAATTTTGTTTCCACTACTAAAGGTAGGAATCTTTAATACAGTTTTCACTGCTTCCATGTCTCTAAGGGCAGTAATTCTGCAAGTACTAATGGCAAAAAGATAAATTGGAAACTGTAATTGGATGCATTGTTAGTTTATTTCAAATTAATTGGAACTTCCTTTAAAGATACCACCACAGTGGTACCAGGCCATTACTATCAGTCTTGACTCATGCTTTCAGTTCCAAGTAGGAACAATTTTGCTGTTATGCCAGTAGTCTCAGTAGTCATTTTCATCTTCATTAGTTTCTGTGAATCATCAAAAAAACAAGCAAAAAAGCCAACCTGACTGCTGTTTGAGCTTGTCAAGTTTATGGTTTGACTTCTTGGAGCACATGTTACAAAAAGAAGTGAAGAATGGTGATAAAGTGACTTGATCCTGCTGTTTGTATTTTTAGATAATATTTAAGATTGAGTCTTGTCATTCTTGATTAACAGTTTCTTGAAAGGTACATTTTCTGTAAGTCCTTCATATCACTTCCAGTGGGTTGGGATAAAGCATGGAAAATTCCTTAAGCCGTCACCTACCTCTGCAAGCAGGCTCTTCTTCTGAATTATATTCTTTGCATTGGCCTGCATGATATAACCGACCTGCATGTTTCTGGAGAACCTGAAGCTTCACTGAAAATGTTTCTTGCACATTCATTGCTATTAAGTTGTGCTTGAACAGCAAAGCTTTATTCAGTACTTGTAAGAAACATTCTTTCTGCAAAGCTATTGCTTCCAGGCTAAACGCATACAGCATTGTTTGACTGGTGAGCTAAGGTGGCTGCTTCTACCCCAATAAGCTAACAGACACTCTCAGCCAACTAACCTGCTTTTGCAGCACGTTGTTTTCAGTTCTTTAATTGAGAAATAAACACTGATTCTGATTTTTTTTTTCCCTAACGCTATTTTATTTTTCCATTTTCCAGCTGTAGAATAGTCCCTGGAGAAGGCCTTTTCATCAGTGCAACAACATTTCTTAGCCTCTTTCATTATGGTAGCCCATTGCACAAAGAATGAAAACCACTGACTTGATCCTAAATTTTGAAAACACCTTTTCCTATATATACTACCTGAAACTTCCTTTTTATGTCTGAAGCTATAAAACAAACAAGCTTTACTTAAAAGTGCTGCTGCAGTAAGAAAACTTACAAGTGCTGAAGAAACCTACTTCAAATATAATGATCACCATATTAGTTTATGTTCTTCTAGAAACATTCAGATGGAGGAATTTCTTATTTCATTACAGATGCTCATTTTTGTCTGATTGTTAAACCTGTGCACTTTTGATATTTTGGTATTTTTCTTTAGCTTCTTTAATTCCTTTTGTAGAATGATTTATATAAATGCAGTGGTTTGTGCTCATAGTCTCTCTCCAGTTTGGGCTTGTGATTTTTGAATTCTACGTCAGCATGTGGCAGAGATTTGTTGGGGACTCTAGGTTATAGTTAGAAAAGAGTTTCAACAAAAAAACAGGAGCTCTGCTAAACTATGCTGTGCTTCAGCAGCTTTTTTATTATAAAGTATTAAGCTTTATATGTTTAAATTACTGATTTTTTTTTAACTGCCATGTTAATTAAGAAATCCAGGGTATTCAAATTCTGGGGTTTTTTTCATATTGTATTATTATTCTTAGGAATAGTTCAATGTAACAAGAAAACTTGACTCTGCTCTGGTTAAAACAGTAATAGGCACTTGAAAAATATTAAAGTAGTATTACCTATAAATTCCAGAATTCCTGGGTTCTAGGAAGTTGAAGTATTATTGATTAACAGAATTTTATACAACTATACCAGTTAAATTCCAAATTGGAATTGTTTTGTTACATTTTCATTTTATTGTGCCAAAATATGGTACATCTAGAAAGAAAAATTCTAAAGTTGTCAATGATAGGGTGTTATATATCAGCGCCTTTCTGTCATTAATTATTGCCAGTAGTGCCTTTAATCATTTTAAGGGAGACTTAGAATAGTCCTGTAACTTGGAATAAATGGAAAAGCTGTTTTGGAATTTATTGAAGACATGGAGCAATAAGTAAAACTGTGTGAACTCCCCCTTCGCACATTTTAATGGGTAGTTTTACTATAGAGATTATATATTCAAGGAATTGTAACAAATTCTGTTAGTCAGTGATATTTCATCAGGCAAATCCTTGCAAATTCAGGGCTGTAGAGAAAAAAAAACAAAAACAAAACAAAACCATCAAACCTAAACAAACCCAAATACACTGTGGGAACCAAACAGACTCATGTTGAACAAAGAAGCAAGATATATTAACACATTTGTGATAACAGTACAGAAAGCATATCGGGAATGTTGATATTATGTTAGCTTTGTTGGTGGTGGATGCATTTAACCATAGTATTGTTTGCGAATGTGAACAGCAAAGCATTGATATCTTCTCTTGCATGTTGTATCTAATTACAATTTCAGGAAACAGAAACAGAGAAGTGCATCAACAAGCTGTGCCTATTGCTCAGCTGTTTGTTGAGGCTCACATGAATGATTAAATTGGTACTCGCTGAGGGGGAGCATTCCCACTACTCAAAAAAAGTTCAAATTGAAATAATATTGACAGTGGGGAAAAGATTTCTGTTTGCTGGAAAGAACATTATTATTCCTAGACGTGGGGACTTGTATTTCCATCTTCTGTTACAGTATTGATTCATAAGAAATATTGTTACATTTAAAATAACTACATTTGTATGTGGATATTTATTTGAAATGATGTCCAAGTACTGTATTATGTTTTATGTGCATTACCTTTTAGTGGTGGATTGGTCTCCATTTAACATCATATGCATGTATTCCTGCCAAGTAACCTTTACACAGATCTGGAAAAAAAAGAAAAAAAAAGGAAAAAAAAAAAAAGAGAATGTGGAAACTTCTGGGAAGTGTAACTGTGTGTCCATGGGTGAGCTGAGGGGTAAAGAGGGCAAAACCTTACTTCCAAGTTAATAGAAATATGTTTAATATAGGAAAGATCTGCCTGCGTAAAGGTAGTCACATCGGCAGTATCAATAAATGAAAACAGGAATTGCATTTTCTGCTTGGTGTTTTGCTTTGAGGCGGCGTCATTTCAATGAGTCTTCCTGAGCCATTTTCAGTGTGGGGCTAAAGAAATGTTAATTTTTATCTGAGAGAAACTAAAAACTTCAACCTCACTTTTCTGCAGGTCTAGAAAACTGATTACTTATGCTCATATTTACCCTGTGTGCTGTTCCATGAGATTCTCAGGGACTAGCTTTGGCCCTGATCAGACTGGTTTAATCTGTTTCACTGAATAAGCATGCAAACACTCATACACTAGTACACAAACCAGTGCAGGCAGAGTAGGACGAATGCTTTTGGTGGCAGTGGTGACAAGTCTTCCTGAAGTCACATCTTAACTTCTCATATACTCTCCAAAATGTATTAAGATGTTGTTTATCCAGTAGAACTGACAAACCCTGAAGGAGTGTGCTTACAGTCTTGAGGGTGAGGCTGAGGTTTGCCCCATCAATACAAGGATATTCCTTGATTGATGAAATATGGTTCTATACTATAGTTTAACAATTCTTCAGTCCCCAGGTGGGATTCCTAGAACTGTTTTGCTTGTTGTTCATATTCCTGGTAGCAGTGAGTTGGATTACACCAGCCAATCTGGGACTCTTCATCAGGGACTGCAGTGATAGGACAAGGAGGAATGTCTTTAACCTGCCAGAACAGGGGAGACTGAGCTGAGCTCTTAGGCAGAAGCTCTTCCCTGTGAGGGTGCTGAGGCGCT
>JBCJKH010009467.1:32770-44269 GCA_039877255.1 Loriculus beryllinus | reverse complement strand
TAGACATCCTTCTATGTGGTTCAAGAACAGCCCACATTCATGGCTTTGCATAGTATATATATGTGTGGACATATGTATATGTTTATATACATATGGACATGGATTTTTTGAATTATTTTTTTTACTAATTTTTTTTACCTGTAGCTACAGGCTCTCTTAAAGCTGCCACAAAGGTGAGAATAGCATGGGTTCATGGGTAGCAGAGTCAATGAGTAAGCAGTTATTAGCTTCTAGTTATTAACAAAGAATTCTTCCAATTCTTCAGTGGAGAGAAGTATCTTGTTTCTTCCTGCTTTTCTCATAGGCTTTACAGGATATGGGGGTTGTGCTTTATTGGCCAAAAAATTGCTCTTCTCTTTTCCCAAAGCAGCCAGAGAATGTATAAGGAAGAACAGTTGCACTTACTTCTCTGTCATGTTTGGTACCTTTTTTCCTATGTAAATTTTCAATAGCAAGCATTGTACCACACCGAGTCATCGCTCATAGATATCATACTCCGTCATGTGCCGCTTCTGCAACCATGATGAAATCACAAGGAAATTAAGTAGCCAATTTGTAATGTGGTATTTTCCCTCTAGGACAGGTAAGAAGAGGCAAAGTGATTTTGCCAAGGTCACCCGATGAATGTGATGAAGCCAAAACAAAAATGCTCTGCTTTACAATTCAGGTAGTGCCCCTCTTATTTTCAAATGTACTGAGTGAAACACGTCTCTGTTTTGCATTTGAGTTGCAATTATGCCAGAGGTCCCTATTTTTATTTTTCCTTCATTATCTGGTATTGTGCTGGTTTTAATGACTGGTTAACTAAAATATGTATGTTGTATAGGTGTGATATTTTCAGCCAAGAAGCAGCAGCAAGTTTGGAAGAAGGGGAAACTGTTTTAATTAAATTAGAACTGTTCTTAGGATTTTAAAATACAACATCACATTATATCATATTACTGTTCTTGGCTTTATTTGTTATTGGCTTTTAGTTTCCTGCTTAGGCTTTATAGAAAACAGCAACAGTGAACTTTCAGAAGTGTCTGGCTCATGGTTTGGCTCAAAGTTTTTTAATGCAAGACCCATTTATTTTAATAACAGTAGTTTGTACGACAGATGTTGAAAAGGTCTTGTTCACATTTTCTTCAACATGCAGTTCACTGACTCAGTCCCAAAAAAATTCTAAGTAGGAGTTGGAAGACATTATTTTCACTTGCAAATACGCAAATAGGAATGAGACAGGAGAAAGCTGCAAGAGAAAATCTTCTGGGGTGAGCAGAAACTTGTAGTTTAAATCTCTGTCAAAACAAATTTTGCAATTAAAACATCTGTAGGTAATCTTCATCTATGTAAAATATTTAATTACCTGAACTATTAGAAGCAATTTAAAAATGGCACTTTTGTGTACTCTTAGCTTGTGATTTATGTCAAATTTGCACTTAAATGAAAACTGAAATGAAATGAGAGTTACAAAAAAATCACTCTTCTGTGGTGCACAAATACTTTGTGTCATCTTCAGCAGCAGAAATGTAGTGAGTTGTAGGAAGAGATGATAATTGGCTTCTTGAATGTAACTGGGATTGTAACTCAGTGGATTTAGCTTAAGATGAGATAAATATCTATGGTATAAATCCTCCGACTTAAAATCAGTACATCTTGTTTTCTTCAGTGCATTTAAACAACCTTTGAATACCTTGGACTGAAGTGTGAAGCAGTGTTTTGCCACAGTGACAGAGTGAAAAGTATTTGCATAAGGCACTTCATTTCGTCACTATCTATATTTTGTGTGATACACCGCCACCACCACCACCCCTCCATTATGATTTAGAGTGTGGCACCAAGGTTTATGTGAATACAAATCAGATAAGAAAAAAACAGATTGATAAATTTTATGCCTTATATTTCAGTTCGAAACTCACTAAAGTCAATTGAAAGACTCCTCTGTTTTTCTATGGTTGGTTTAGATCTTATTAAAAAGAGGTTTTATTTACAGTGCAGTGTTTGTTTAAAAAGTAAATGATTCTTAAAGCCCAGCAATACTCTGTTTCCAACAGATAATATTGTAGAGTTCAAGTTTGATTCCAGCTGAACTGTTTTAGGTTGAGGAACACCACCTTATACCATAACCAACTCAAACCTGATATGCTTGCATGTTTTCCTTGTTGCTAAAACAACATGGAAGAGAGGACAGGGAAAGTGGCCTTCATGGTATTTGTACATGCTACTAGCAGCTACCAGCTGATAATCAGAGTGAAATTTGGCTGTCAAGCCTAGTTTGTATTTAATAACTTACAAACAGTTCGGGTTTGCAGCAGCTTCTCTACTTGTTGGAGATCAGTGGAGTGTGTAGAAGCAGTTGGTGGATGTGTAGCATGCCTGTGAGAAAGCTGTACTATGGGGAAGGGAGTATGCAGCTAGCATGGAGCGGTTGAAGATATGCAGGGAATGTCTCTTCTGTTCTGTGGGGGGGCAGTGAAGGTGAAGAGCACACAGGGTGGTTCTTGAAGAGAAGGAAACAATTGCAGTCAATGTTGAGCAGTCCTGGAGCTGCTTGGCCTGCAGAACTCAGCAAGGAGGGGACCGTGGGTTGATTGAATCAGGTTCAAAGTGAAGAACAAGCATGGGGACAGGGAAGGAGCTACTCCAACTGCAGAGGGTGAGGAAGGAGATTAACTTCTGATGGGTTTTGTAATATTTTGTTGAACCTTTTTAGTTGAACTGAGTTTAGCTGATTCCTGTCTTGCCCATCTCCAATGATCGCTGCTATATAGAGGAGCTATTGTCCTGAATAACTTTACAATTGAGCTGCTTGTGTGTGTGGGCAGATTTAGGTGCAAGTTTTAACCATTAAGAATTTGCAGTGCTCGGGGATGCTGGCACTGCTGGTGAAAAGACTTGTCAGTTGAATAAAAACCATGTTCTAAAGGGCCTTTGTCTTGATATTCTATGAAAATACAAACTTTACAGTGACTTTTTTTTTTCCTTAACAAGGGAATTGCATATGTTGTTGCAAGGGAACCTCTCAAGTGACAGCAGTTTCTTGAGAAGCCTCTTCTGATGTATAGCACAGTCATGCAACTTCAGAGAGCTGATGGTTTGAGGATGAGGTAGGTGAGGCATGACAGCTAGGTAAGATTGCAGACCATGTAGGGGAGGGAGAGCATTCTTCCTTACCAGCAAGGCTGGCCTCACAGAAAAGCTATTCAGTAAATGGGCTTATCTGTAACAAGATTACCTTCCATGAGGAGATAATTTTATAAACTGACTGTTTCTGACAGATTTAATTCTCGGCTGAGGAGGGCCATGAGGATGATCAGGAACTGGAGCATCTCCCATATGAAGACAGGCTGAGAAAGTTGACTGTTTAGCCTGAAGAAGAGAAGGCTGCGTGGAGACCTCATAGCAGCCTTCTAGTATCTGAAGGGGCCTATAGGGATGCTTGGGGAGGGACTCTTCATTAGGCACTGTAGTGACAGGACAAGGCGTAATGAGTTAAAACTTAAACAGGGGAGGTTTAGATTTGATATAAGGAAGAAATTCTTTACTGTGAGGGTGGTGAGGCACTGGAATGGGTTACCCAAGGAAGTTGTGAATGCTTCATCCCTGATGGTGTTCAAGGCCAGGTTGGAGAGGACCTTGGGTGACATGGTTTAGTGTGAGGTGTCCCTGCTTACGGCAGGGGAGTTGGAAATTGATGATCTTAAGGTCCTTTCCAACCCTAACTATTATATGATCTTGCTGGATCTAGCTCAACAATTATTGTGCTTAATGTTATTTTTGACAACACGTGTCATCATTCTGACTATTTTTAATGTCCTCATATTTGTGAGGTAGTTCCTCCAGTATCTACCACATCACTCAGTGTGAAAGACAGAACTACATTTACTTAGTGTGGTCCAGTAACCTCTCAGCCTCCACCAAGGGGAGTGGGATAATGCATGTTGTTTAGAGGTTTGGCTGAATCGTGACTAAAGTTCTTAGGATCAAATTCAGGCAGAGGGACATTATGTGGAAATCTTGTTTGCAAGCACGAAGTGATTCATCCTCCTGAGAGTGACCTTTAGTAACTTCAGATGCTTCTTTGTAAACCTGTTTGTATGACTCCTGCATGTACAGTTTTTAATGGGAAAAACACAAGATTTAGTGATAGGGTAGTAAAACAAAGGCTTGACTTATGGCAAATATAATATGTGCTCCTTTCTGTTCTTCTTTAGGAAAAATGGTAATGCGTGTTAAATTAATGCAATTTTAAGGCTGTTTTCTCTGTTGCTACAATAGGATGTATGTCCATTATTAAAAACAAACAAACAAAAAACCAAACCCCACACTATGATCTTTTAAAGATAATTTTAAAACGTTCTTTAGTTTCTTAATACATCATTCCAGTGAATACTGATCAGTCAATTTATTTTTATTGTTTATAATAGGGAAAATATTCATCAGCTTAACTATTCTTATGTGTTCATAATTAAAATGGGTTATCAAGGTATACCTATTTTGAAGATTTTTTTAAACCTTTTTTCCAAGTTTCTCCTTAAATATACATTTTTCCCCCTTTAACTCAATTTTTTCCCAGTAACTCACCTTTTCAATTGAAAACTCTCAGCAGGTGATAGAGGAGAGAGATTTTTAGATTAAAGGAAGGTACATGTTCTACATGAACATGTAGGTTTATACAGGTTGAAGAGGCCATTTCCCTGTGCAGCATATAGTGCAGCATTATAACAATAGTTTTTAAAGAACTGTTTTCCATAGACAAATGTGTATGTGCTCACATGTATAAAATGTGGCAGTGACTTATGATATACTGTATAAATTCGAGATTATTCACAATCATTCCTACCCATAGTTAAAATAGCTTTATTCATTATGCTTATAACCTGAACTATGGCTGATGTGGGCTGTGATTTTTTTGAATGTGATTGGACATATAACCGAAATTCAGGCTGAAATAGAAGAGCTTGGCACACTGAATTAACGAGCTTGGCACACTGAATTAACAATGTGTTTGTCTGATACACAGACGTTTTGAAAGAAGAGTTACAATGGTACAACAGAGGCAAAAACTTCTAAATGTGTACAGAATTGGTAGGAAGATATAGACAGGCTGTAAGAAGTGTTTACTGAAGGGATTTGATTTTGTTAGGCTGCAATATATTTGAACGTTTCCCAAGGAAATATCACCTAATAACACAGTAATGTAATTCCTATAAAACTGAATGAACCATTTTAATAAAGAAAAAAAAAAAAAAAGACGTTTGTAGTACCCAAATATTTGCATACCTGTTTTTTAGGAAAATAAGAAAAAAATGATTACAAAGTCACGCAAACCCAAAAGTTAGAGATAAGACCTGGTATGTAAATCCAAGCTCCTTTGACAGAGGCCTGAGTTTGGTTTTGAGCCATTTGGATGGCTTTGCTTTGTAACTGTAGTAAGGTTACACCAAGTGGTATATATACACAGCCTCAGTTGCAATTCTTTGCAACTGCTGCTTGACAAAGTCGGAGCGCTAGGAGACTAAAGCAGAAGAGGATATATGGGATAGCTGCAGGCAGGCTATTGCACTGCTTACTGGAATAACCATTAGGGTGTGTTTTCTAATGACTGCTCTGAATCTTTCATTCAGAAACTGAAACCTGTGACTTGTTCTCTTACCTGACACAATATAGAAACCTAACTTCTCTACAGAGAGCTTTTTTGTGCTTGAATACTACTACAATATCTCCCTTTTTTGTTTGTTATTGCTGGTGGGTTTGGCTTGCTTTGTTTCCTTGGGATTTTTTTTATGCCAACCACCTCAGCTTTTTTTAAAACACCATAGAAGATGCATTCTAGACCTCTACCTGTTCTTATTTCTTTTTACTGCGTTTTCTGTGGCTTGTTTGCATGTTCCTTGAACTACAGTGCTTCAAACTACACAGGGAATTTCAGCTGAGGCAATAGAAATGCTCAGAGGTGTTACATGTGAGATTTAAGTACATGAATTTATGCTAGGAATTGCTCTAGATACGCATGCAAAATGATCCTTCAGAGCAGCGCATAATGTCACGTAACTTCTGTATATAAAGCCTAGATCATCAGCTGTAAATTCCAGAAAAAATGAAATGCATGTGCATTTAAATGATTAGTGCGTATCTGAGTTAGGGAAGGATTTAGTACAAAACCATTTTGTGTTTTGGGAGAATATTTTGTTAATGAACCTGGAAAGTCAGAGCTAACATTTATTTTCACTTATTGTTTTATTAGAAAATCAGATCCTGTTATTAAGAGCAGCGTAAGATTTCAGGTGGAAAAAAAAAAAAAGCCAACTTTTTTTCCTGAGTCACATGCATTTCTTACTGAAAGTAAAATCTGAATAGTTACTGAAGTAAAAATCCCCTCTTCATTTACAGTAACTCCTTAGGGCACAGTAATCTTCGATGCACAAACAGAATGCTGGAAATGAATGTGCAGTATCAGAAAGTTAATATCATACATGAACGGCAAACCCTTAATCATTAATGTATTTTTTTTTATGTATCTGCTACAGGAAGACGTCATTTTCATTGTGTCTGTTGGCCCCAAAATCCCATTACAATCATCCTGTGTTTAATATGCAGATACTCTGAGGTGTTGTGTCTGTGGTAATCTCACTAATGAAATCATACAGACTAGATAGGTGACCAGTACGGTAGACTGAAAACTTCCAGGGTCAGTGTTGTGATCAACAGCACAATGTCCTTCTGGAGGCCAGTCACTGGTGGTGTGCCTCAAGGGTTGATACTGCTTGACATCTGTAGTGACCTGGATGATGAGACAGAGTGCACTCTCAGCAAGTTTGCAAAGGCAGAACTGGAAGGAGTGGTTGGTCCGCTGCATGAGTTCAGTGGGGTCTTGCGGAATGCAGAAATGGCCAAGTCATGGACTTCAAAGGGAAATGCAAAGTCTGATCAAATGGCTCTTCAAAAAAAGCTATGATGATAAGCCCTGGGGAAGTTCTTCGGCAGTCATTCAATAGGCTCTTGGTTAAAATCTGAGTAAAGTCCTAACTGGTAAATTTTCCCTGAAAGAGACATGGAAAACATGTAGGCAGTAAACTTGCTCTTGGACATACAGCAAAATATGCCATGTCCTTTATCTACTCTGCTTTTGTGCAGAGTGCTATTAGGGCAAAAGTTTCTGATACAGATCTGGACTAAATGTCTTTCCTCTCATATCTGGGTTTGCTAACTACTTTTTATGTATTTATTTTGATAATGGAGCTACAAGAAACGCAGACTCTTAAAACATCTGTATTAACTTTTTTGAGGCATTTTCCCTTTCCAGATTATGCTTCAAAAGCTAAAAAATGGAGTTGATGATTATCATTAAAAAATAAGTTGTAACTAAACTAAAAACATAAGGGCCCTCATATCTGCCTGGTTCACTGTATATGCTAAATTCAATTATCTTCTCTGTGGGCCTCTGCAGGTGTGGATGACAGAATATTGGTGAGAAATTGTGGAGAAGCCTGTGCTTGTGTTGGTAGTAAAGCATTCACATAGCTGTAGAAAAAGGACTTCCATTCCTGTGGCCTATCAGTTCTACATCTGAAATACTATGTTTAGTACATGACGTGGACCAAAATTGAGAAGTTGTGTAAGGGTACGTATTTACACTTTAACGTGTACATATCTGAAAAGTTGCACTTTTTTGCTTGATAGCACTTCTGTCAGAGTTAGAACAGCAAGTGGTAATAATTCAAGATGAAATTACTTCGTGTTCGTCAGTGTCTCTTTTAATAGAAAAGGTCAATAGAAATTGTTTTAATGCTTTATTTTTCTTCTTAAAAGAAGGCGTATTATGAGTGTTAACAAAATGGCTTATTTGTTCTATTTCTGGTGATGCAAACATAATTCAGGTTTTATAAGACTACTAAAAGTAAGTCATAGAAATCCAGTAGTCTGAGTTCTGTGTCCCTAAATAAGGGGTAAGAACTTTAGTTGCACAGGAGCAAATGGTATGGTTGTGTCTGAAAAGACAGCTGGTCTACTAAGGTAGATCTGTGCATAAAATTTATGTTACTTTGAGGTCGTTCTGGATTTGTGTTTTGCTTGTAATAAGTAATAGGATTGCAGATGAAGAAACATCCAGTTACTTTGTAAGATAAATTGATGCAGAATCAGTGTCAGGTGTTTGCTTTGTTGTCATTGTTTTGTTTCAAGTGTATATATATATATATGTATATATATATATATGTATATATATATATACACTGTGTTTCTTAGTGTCATTCATTGCTATATTTAGAACATTCTATATTATGTACAGTACTACAATTATTATTTTATGTTTACCTAGCTTCAATATATTTGCTAACATGTTTATTTTTCTTCGAAACAAATGTTTACTTTGTTCAATTCCAGAGAACACAAGAAACATGCAAACTTAAGTGCTCTGGTTATCCTTAAAGCTTTGCAGTGCTGATGTAGCTTTTTTTTACAAAGAAAGATGCTGGAAAGATTAAGTTGCCCTTCCAAGCAGCAAAGTATAGAAGCAGTGCTCTTCCAAGAGCAGGTGCTAGGTATATGCACAAAGATTAGAGGGCTTCGCTGTGAAAGGAGTGGGTTGGTATGAGCCTCTTTAGAAACAAGAATAACAAAGTACTTCCACACAGATTCTGTATGCATTATCACTCCTGTCATGCCTCAAAAGCAGATGACTGACATAGGCTGCTTTTGCTTTCTTACGTCATCCTGTACAACGAGCATGTATTTGGAAGCAACTGTTATTCTCCTGCCTTTGACTGAATTCAATTAACAAGCTTTCAGAGAGCTCAGATTTAAGCAGAAGTGCACGCTGACAGAAGCAGTCTGACCAAGATTTTGAACAATTTGAAGACGTGGGGGAGGACGTCAGTGACATGTCTTTTGTGATGTTCTTGGGTGTCTCTGTCTCTTGAAGGTACCTGCTGGTCTGAGGCATGTTACACAGCAACTGAGTAGCTTGACATAAATCTCTGGAACCTCTGATGTTTGGGGTTTTTTTCCGATGGCGATGAGGAAGGCATTTGGTAGTTGAAGTGGCTACAGAAACAGTCTCTTGATTCAATTTTTCATGCTTTGTGTTCAGCTAAACCTGTTGGACAGCAGCCTATAGATCTGATCAGCTCATGGAAAGCATCAGAGATTCATACATTTGAGTACAGTCCATCTGCAGTTCTTTGAGTTACATTTCACATCATTGTAAAGTTTGGTCTGTGAGCACTGAAATGCAGTGTATACAATGCAGATGGAGCACTCTTTGGCATAGGTTTAGGCTCTAAACTTCCTGTGTGTTTATTGACAGAGTTTAGTTATGGATTTTTAGCACATGCATAAATGTTTTTAAGGAGAGCAGCTTGTCTAAAACAGTCAAAGGAATGCTTTACAGGAAGTTTTGGGATATAAGCTGTGGGAAGGGCTCTTCAACAGAACATTTGTTGATGGGCAATGAATGTATGCATATGCATTTTATCACTGAAAGTTGTTAGGAATTAAATTGCAATGGTGCTTCAGTTATTTCATTTTGGATCATGGAACTTGCATACTTCGCTTTACTACCAGCTGATTCCAAATCCATTTTCAGCATGTAATTGGTCCTGGCACAGAAGCGTGTTACAGAAATTGCTATCATTCTTCTCTGCATCAACTGTAAGGGTAGATTTTCTGTTTTGTGTAAAAGCAAGAGGCCTGTCTCACAGTTGACAAATGGCCTGATTTTATCACCCTTTGAGTATGCCATCTTGCTCTGTTATCTGGTTGCTTTTTGATTGACTTTTATTTTCCACATGCCACTTGATACAGCTCTCTTTCAAATTGCCCACTAGATTCAGCAATTTTCTTGAATGGTAAAGGGTTTGACTGCCTCTGGCTTGTGGTAAACATGGTAGGACACATCTGTCCTGTGTTGTTTCCTTGGTCCCTGGGCACAAACAATGCGCAACAGTTGTGGAGCATTGAGTGAGCATGCTGTTTCCAGCACCCTGGTTTTGAAGAAAATAAAATTGCAGACACGTTTTAGGGAAACAACGTAACTTGTTCTGGCTCAGCCATTCTCTGAAACAGGTAGCTTCTTGTCACCGCTTAGCACTGTTGTTTATTTAGTGTCAGGTATAATTCAGATGATTGAAAGCATGGCAAAGTGTATCAACTGACTGCTTCACTTGTAAATATTTTGGGAACTGCCACTTCCATACGTGAGATCATTCACTCTTTTGTCCTATATTTCAAAATGGAACCATTTGGCATATTTAAATTATGGGTCAAAACCTTGAATAAATGAAGAAGCTGACTAGTCAGTCTTTCCTCCTAATGAGCACTAGCTACAACAGAAGCAGAGCTGCCAATTACAGTCCACTTGCTCTGGCTACTCATTAAGTATGTTTCAGCATGGACTACTTATGATTTGGCACATGGCCACATCAAATTCAAATTTTCCCAATGTCCAGCATAATACTGTCACTATTTTGATAGGCAGGTAAGCTGCAAGTTTCATATATCCACAGCAAACACTAATTTGGGCATGACAAAAGGGCATCTGCTCTTCTTACTGCCAAGACATTATTGCAGAAGTGGCTGTATTTGACAGTAGTAAATGAATTTTAGTTTAGTTACCTTGAGTTATGAATAAAATATTTACTATCTAACACCGTTCTACTCCTCAGAGCAGCAGCTATAGCCCAATATTGCCTCTCTTGTTTGCTTTCCAGGAGTTCAGTGCAGTCTATGACAACTGTCTCTTTAAGTACTTTGGAAAGCAGAGAACAGGTTGCTTTGTATGTATGTCCATTAGAACTGTAACTTTTAGGGAATCTTTTTTGTAACCTCTGAATATCACTACACGAGCAAAACTTAGTGATATAGACCTCATTTCAATTTTATCTTTAGGTTGCTATACTCTGGCTGTTGAATGGTACAAAGATCAAACTAAGTTTAGAACAAAGTATTGCATTTGAGAAAACTACTGTAAAGTTATTTCATGTTTTTCATAGCCTTCATCTGAAGCACACTGTTCCTTTAAAGATTAATTCTTGTGAATTCACATTGGAGTATGCAGATGTTATCTGAGAAGGCAAAACACTTTTCAGAATTGTTTGTATACTTCTAGCACAGCTATTTTGGAAAAAAAGTGTTGTTGAGATTATGCAATTAAGACATCCTACATAAGCAAAATAATTATATAGGCTTTTCTAATATTTATTTACTGTAGATATGTTCCAGCTAAGGATGTGTTTCACTTCGTTGCTGTTGGCTGTCTCCATAATAGTAATGTTATATATTTTGGGGGTAGATAAATCATAGAATTTAGAAGAGTTAGGCTTGAAAAGGACCTTAAGATCATCAAATTCCAACTCCCCTGCCGTAAGCAGGGACACCTCACACTAAACCATGGCACCCAAGGTTCTCTCCAACCTGCTCCATCCCTGGTGGTGTTCAAGACCATTCACAACTTCCTTGGGCAACCCATTCCAGTGCCTCACCACCCTAACAGTAAAGAATTTCTTCCTTATATCCAAT
>JBCJKH010009467.1:0-14339 GCA_039877255.1 Loriculus beryllinus | reverse complement strand
CGGGGCATGACGTGCTGTGGTATGGAATACCCTTTGGCTAGTTTGGGTCAGGTGTCCTGTCTCTGCTTCCCCTTGGCTTCTTGTGCCCCTCCTCACTGCAGAGCATGAGACTGAAAAGTTCTTGATCAGGGTAAGCGGTACTGAGCAACAGCTAAACCATCAGTGTGTTATTGGTGTTAGACTAAAGCCAGACTACAGAGCCCTGTACCAGCTGCTGGGAAGAAAAGTACCTCAGGATACTGTCTCCAGTGGTAGATTCAGTAACAATGGAAATGCAGATTAGTCTTGGGAATAAATTAGGCCTGTGAAGTTCTGCATGTACCCTACTCCTGAGCAGTACAGTGCAAAAGACTATTTCATACTGATTTTCTGATAAAATTGGGACTCATACAGCCTAATTAATGCCCAGCTCCAGAACAAGGTGAATTCATTACAGGATCAACTAGGTCATCATCCTAAACTCCCACAGAATTTGATTCCAGAGTTGGAAACAAAAGTGTCTTGCCTTGTGTCCATATTTACACCTGCAAATAAAATGAGCAACCATGGTCCTGAGAAGACTGGCATGCATTTATACAATTCATCTCTCTGTCTCACCTTTTCCTTTCCACAAAGAGGGTGGCCCCATCTGTACTGCTTGTTATGATAACTCTGCTCTGTGCTGTCAATGAGCTTATGCTTTGCCTGGGGAAGTTTTCACGTGGCTGGAATATTGCCATGTAACCTGCTAACCATGAGTTAGCATGGTTTTGTGCCCAATACCTCTGCCCCTGTCTTGGACCTGCTTAATTTACTAGTAGGGATGTAGCCTGTTGTATCTCAAAACGTGAAGGTACATTCTGGACATGTGGAAGCCCTCTACAAGACATGGCTTTGGGTTGGGTTCTGGGTTGGGTTTTTTTTCCAGAGATAATCTTATGGGAGGCAAATAGGGTTTTAGCCTGACTTGGAAAAGCACAAAGTATTTGTTTGTTTGTTTGGCTCTCTATTAATTTATCTATTTATTTAAATATTAACAGAAATACTTCTGGATACAACTAGAGAGACCTCAGAGATCGGCTGGACCACCCACCCTTCTGATGGGGTAAGCATTTCCTTGGTGCTCTACTTGACTTCCTCTGTGCGGGGAAGGTATGCATGCATCTGATGAAGAACAGAAAACTGGAGCCAGTGAAAAGTATTTAATGGATTTTGTACACATGAACAATTTGAACATGGTATGTGGTACAAAGCCAGATAGGAGGATACTGGGTGGGATGCTGTTGCCACCATGCTTTCTCTGCTAATGGAAATTGCTGTCAAAGCCACATCCCTTCTGCATATGCATGGGGTGCTTGGTCTGCCCCCGTGGGTGGTGTTGCTCTTTGTCTCTAGCTCCTTGAAGAGCCCCAGCTAAATTCTACCTTTAAAGTCTGTGAAGCAGGAAGGCAGGGGTAGATTGGTGCTGCTGTAGGTTCCTGATCCTCGTGGAATGATAACAGTGAAGTCTGTGTGGCCTTCTCTGTACGTAGGGTTGTTTAATGCTCTTCTGGGGGACAAATCTGCTTTGCAGAGTTTTAGTATGACTGGTAATCAGTAGTGTGGGTGTCAGCGATCAGTCAAATTGTGCAGTACCCGAACATTTGAAGACTAGATGAATCGTGTGTAAAACCATGTTTGGCTTGCCCCAGTTTGCTGGGACACATGCACACAAATTAATATTTCCCTTGTACTTCTATACTTTGCACCCTATCCTCTTTCCTCAGTTGCCACTGGCCAGTTGCAAGCTTTCATTAGAGGCTCAAAGGTAAAGGAACAGCTAGACCCGTGGTAGTTCAGAGGAGCTAGTCTAAATGTATTTATTTATCCATTTTCTAGGAGTCTGCCTATGCATTCCAAGTATTGATAGAATAGACAGAAAGGAAAATTAACTTCATTTTTTGTATCAAAAAGAATTTCAGTTATTTATGGAGGTTCACTGGTTTTGCACAAAACACACTGTGAAGCTGTTCAGATCTCCTGAATGTCTGTGTACAGGCAGGGTGTGCAATACTCTCTGCTAAATAATCTTTGAGGACTTATATCCATTAAAGCAGAGTACAGACTTTCCTCACTCTGTCAAAAATAAGACAGTTAAATGCTCAGAAAAGGAAGAAGAACATGTAACCTCCTCATTCTCCCCTTGCAACCTGAGGATTTATGTTTGTTCATAGTGAGTCCTGCCTGTTTCTCTGCACCTAGCTCTTCCTCATAGGCATCTGGAGCATGATGGGGATTTTTTTAAAGATCAATGGGCTTCAGCCCACTCTCTTGCCACTACATATGCTAAATGGATTGGGGTTTCTTACTAAATAGAATGTTCTGCTGTGCATGAAATTCTTTATTTTCCTCAGGACTTGACAGTGTGTGCTAGGATTCAGGAAGGTAACTTGTGTCTTATGTTGCTGGTCTTGATATTAGCCTCATGAGTCAACTTGCCATGTCTAAACTCTGGGACCTTTTTACAGTGTGTAGGTGAAGGTATCACTTCTCATGTGGAAGGTAGTTGCAAGGCTAAATTCATTCAGCTGAACACAGACAGCATTGAAGAGGCATGTCTGGGGCTTTTAAGTTGTGTATTTGAGTTGGCAGCTTTTTCATTCCTCCAAATGCTCTTTCCCTTCTCCAGGAGGTGCTGTGTAATTTGAAATAGGCTTTTGCCTTAAAAGCAGCACAGAACGAAGTGGAAAAATAAAATATCATTAGTGCTATGTAGTAGGAGGGGCAATCTAGTAGTTCTTTCATTTTGATTTTTTCCTTCCCTGCATAAAGAATATTGAAGAACCGAATTCATCCTGTTATGTTGATCTGCATGAAAAGAAATGTAAATGAGATCCAGATGTGTTTTCTCCTCTAATAGTTTCACTCACTGTGCTTTAGATACGAGAAAATGAAATGTATTCCATAATAGGTTGGAGGAGAATAGACCAAAATTTTAATTTTATAATATTCCCTAGGAATTCATAGAGGCGTAACGAATTAACTAGGAAACTCTGATGTCTAATGAACTCTGCAAGGGGAAATATTTAATTCTTGTACTGACTGCCATAAGGGTATAAGGTGGGTTATTTAATCATCAGCTGTAGAAATAAAACAGCAGTAGAAAATGAGCTTGTCCCCAGCATTGTGGAGAGGTTTAACTGAGCTCCACCTTCAGCCTTTAATGGAGAGATTGTAAGGTCCTTCAGCACAAAACAGTTGTCAAACACTCATCTGGATGATTAACATGAGAGTGTACCTTCATGCAAGAGAGTGAAACATCTATAGATGCAGCTTTGCTTTCTTTTGAAGTCGTTGACCATAGCTGTTAAGTTACTTTGGATAATATAGTCATGAAACTTACTGTGTTATAAGAGCACTGTGATTTTCTTTTTGTTCTATTTACTACTTGTAAATATAATTTGCAGTCAGTAAAAACCTATCTCGTAGCTTTAGTGAAATACATAAATATACTGTGCACTTTCTTACATTCAAACAGTGTTAAATGTTTCTTCTGTTCAGGATGGGACTCTTACTCTCTTCACCTTGCTTTTGTCCCTTTTTCACTGCTTCTCATATGGTCTGTATTGTATAGGAGAGGGCATTCTGAAGTGAAACAGTCTGACCTACTCCCCGTTTTACAGCAGAGACTTACTCGTCTATGGCTTCAATCCTCCTGTCATTGAGTCTGTGTTTATGCTTTTAATGGATGTATTCCTGGATGGTGTTCCCTTATAGCAGAACGTTTTCTAAGCCTCTTTAAAGCAAATATTTGTAGGAGACAAAATAAGTGGCCAAAGGTTGTGACTTAGAAGGTAAAATTTACATGGCAATGCAGTGCTTAGGCGTGAAGGCTTGGATAAATGCAGGATTTCGTTGTGACAATCGCATAGGCAAATGGCTTAATACACCATAATGCCTCTTTCATTTATGTCAATTTTCTTATAGCTGTCAGTCCCCTCCAGACCACTGTAACAGATATCCGCTCCTGCCTGGGCACTGCCCTGTTGAGGTAGCCCTGCAGCAGCTAGTCTCTTCTTACAAGCAGAAAATTACCCTTTCCTAAGTGCAAATGCCTTCTGGAAACTGTATGATAAAATAGAATGTCAAAATATAATCTGTGATTGCTCTTTCATCTCCTAGGCTTCATCAGCCAAAAATGTTGGGATTCAGCTCCTGATGTTTCTTTGTCCCAGTATTTTTCTTATACGTTCACTTGGTTTATACTGAACTACTTTGTTTCCAAACCAGATTTGAACCCCATTAATTTACCAGACCTAGACTCAGTCTGCAAAATTTCTGCTAAATAAAATTGATTAAATATTGATTGGTCTAAGGAAAATTTGATTCTGTAGCCCCAAACTCTGAAGCCTGCTGCAAAATAGGTGTGTGAAACCAGGCTCAGTCTCTTGCTTTATACATGGTGAGCTTATGATTGTGTCTCCTACCTTGCAGGGGATCACGCAAGTCACTGGGAGCTCACTATATGACAAGAAAGGCTTGGTTGCCTTTTTAACAATTCTTCCCCAAGATCCATTTTCCCTAAGACAAATAAAATAAAGTGTGAAAAAGAAATCTCTTTGCCACTGCAGAGGAGGAGGGAAAAATGATGAAATGTTAATGTTTTGAAAAACAAGATTCCTACTTTTCAGGTAGTCTGTCCATTAAAATATGCCTAGCAGTAAATGCTGTACAACACAGAGCTGTACTGTCATTTGGAGCACTCTTCCAGTACATTGGAGTTTTGGTAATGTGTTTATTCAATCTACCCTCATTATAGAAATAATCAACAAAATAGATCTGTGCTCTTTCAAATCCCTGCAGAAGTCAGTCATCTCTCCAAACATATGGTATGTTTACCTTCCCAAAAGCAAAATGTCTTCATATCAAAGCCCAAAGACCCTTCCCTGTTCCAGTGCAACAGACCTGGAGATTCATTGAGTTGTTGCTGTGCATTTTGATCCCCAACTGGTGTTTGAGAGCAGAAGGCCAGAGCACTAACTAGGATACATTAGGCTGTTGAGCCACCATGGTACAGTGATTCTGACATTAGTTTTTAATGAGGGGAAAAATATAACTGACCTTGTAGGGACTTGCACCCAGAAACCTCTGGCTATTTGCCAGCCAGAAGAGCACTTTAGGAACAAGTGTGCCATGTTTAGGACAAGTGAACAAGATGGATTTTTCTTCTCCACTCTTAGTCATCAGTGATTGCTTGCTCCCCAGACATTTCTGTTTCCCCTATGTACAGGTCTGTCCTTGGCTGAAACATTCTGCACCCACGGTAGGAGAACTGATGCTGAAATACATGAAAACAATCCCTCTTCTCTTCCCAAATCTGTGTTTTATAAATATTACTTGTCACAGAAGTGCGTATTTCTGTCAGCATATTTTCTGACATTGCACGTGCAGTGCTAGCGGTCTTACACAATGTGAAGGCAAGTTTGCTCAGCAAATCCCCCATTATAGTTAGAACTATGACATGGGGAGTGCAACAGCATCATCTGTAAAAAATACTGGGGAGGTTATAATAAGGGAAAACACATTCAGATTGCTCACGAAAATCTGTTCTCTGATGCACACATCCCAGCTTACTTAAAGACCTGTAAGAAAGAAGTTTCTCAGTACAAATGAATCTCTGCAATATTATCAGAATCCTGATAAAGTTCTCTTTCATTAGGTCTGTGATGATTAAAGTGATGTTCTTTCTTTCTTTCCTCTTTTTATATTCCTCATTACCACCATTGCATAATTAGCTCTATTTGATGTGGCTGCTTCTTACTTCACATGAGACAGAGTGTAGTGGTCATAGAAAATCCATACTGCATGTGGTTAACTATAAGAAGGTGTTCATCTCTCAACCAGCTAGACATGGGGTGTTTTTTTGTTTAGCAAGTTCTTTCAACCTAAATAATGTGGGCTGCAAGTAAAATCGCACATATTCCCATTGTCCAAGGAGTCACACATGTAGAGATTCTGACATAAATGCTGCTAAATAAGGCTGTTCTACTTCCGTATTTTGTGTAAGCATTGAGCACTGCTGTTATTCAAAAATCAGTTCAGTACTTATAAAAATCTTGAAGTTTATCAAGTTATTGCCTTACTAGCTTTCCAATACAGATTACTTTTCTAAAAATATCCTTTGTTTCTGCTTGAAAATCTATTGTTTTTCTTTCTTTGGCTCAATTAACCTCAAAATGTACTTCAGCTCCTAATAAACTTCTTTAAAGTGTAATTTCTCCCAATTCTCATACACTTTTTTCCATAAGACTGCTAAAAAGAACTAACATTGTCAAGTATTTTTTTTCTTTTTTTTCATCCCACATTTGTATATACCCCATTGAAACTCTACCCACAGTACTGACAATCAACCTGACAGCATAATCAGTCAAATTTTACCCAGTGACTGTTTCTTAGGTAACCAAACACAGTTACGGAAATGAATTGCACAGTACAGAAATAAAGCCCAAACTGACGTGTGGCACTTCCACTATTTTTCACTGAAGTCTGAAAATGTTATGATGGAACAGTGCAAAGGTGAAGCAAGTCTGGTGCACAGATTGTGAACGTACTGCTTCTGGTGGAAGTGCAGTTCAACATAGTACCGACAGAAGGTCTGATGCAAGTCCCTAAAATAGGACTCCATCATTTGAGGTGTAGGTGATGCATGAGCCCTGTGTTGAAGCTTTGTAGTAGAGCCAATTTGACTGTTGAAGAGGTAAGGCCAGAAGGAATGCATCCCTTCTAAAGCCTTGTTGGTTTTATTACTCCTTCCCACTCACCTTCTAAAAGGTTTTCCTAAGTAATAAATCTATTTGAAGTAAATTTCTAGGAGGTGAGGGGAAGTGAGATGTTGCTGAGCATAGTGAATAGACTCTATTTAAAGAGTTTATTAAAAAAACCAAACAAACAAGAACTAGCCACAGTGGCATTTGTAACTTCTATATTTCACAATCCCTCCACCCCGCTCACCCCTCCACTCTGAGGGAGGTTTTTGCTGATACAACAGACTTTCCTCAGGAGAAGACCTTCTGCTAGAACTCTCCACGTTTGTGATCACCATTGAAATCAGGAGTGAGAGATAAATTGTTATTTTCATGCTAAGTCAGCATGTGTGAGAACGTCATTAATGCCATTTCTCATTGCTGTTGCTAGTTACTGTATCTAATTCTTCTGAGTAGATGATTTATAATTTGAGGTTTTAGTCTGATAATGTTGCTTCAGGGTTTTAATATACTGCTTACAAACAAAATATAGATGTGTTTGTCAAGATGCTGTTCTGGTGGTCAGCCAGCACAAGCTAGCTTTTGGTGCTGGCCACATAGGTAACTGCCATTTTGCTAACTACAGACAAGCAAATCTGTTTTTTAAAACAATTAATTATTCTCCTAAGGGAATACACCAATTAATGAGTGGTGAAGCACACTACTAACTGTTCTAATGGACAGGGGCATTTTTGGCAGTAGAGATCTACCAGAAAGGGGGACTGGGTGGGCTCATCTGGAGATTGAATAAAATCGACTGTAGGAGTTTGAGAAGCTGTGTTTGGACAGGGGTAAAATTGACAGCATATACCAGTGTCAGAGGCCCTGAGAGTTACTATGTGCCTATGGATATTGAAGAGCAGGGCACTTCAGTTGGATGTAGGCAGTGGGAAGTGGCAGAGAAGGTAACTGGGTTAAAGACTTGGATGTAGCAGCTTGATTTACCCTCTTTATTCTGCCTGGCTTGGTATATCCTCTAGCTGCTGCACTGACTTGGGCCCTGCTGACTGCAGAAGAAAGGGAATTTGGAGGAGGTGCAACACATACCACCTTCCTCCTTAGCAGTCTGGAAAAATAGCCCCTTCAAGAAACTTGACTAGTACTGTGCTGTCATATGAGAAAAATAAATGTGTGTGTGCAGACACATGCACATGAGAAACCATTCTAGAAAGAGGATGTTACCAGCTGGAAAGAAATGCCTGGTTATTGCTGAGGTTTTATAGCTTCATTTCTTTCGATTTATTTCCATGGTGAGAGACTCACTTTCCTTTCTCTCATCTCAGCTCAATATCCATAGCTGACCACAAGCAATTATGATTGCTGCTTTTTATTCAAGCACAACTGATATTTTATTTTTGGGGTGTTACTTTTCCCCAGCTGTCCTTCCTGACCTACCTATTTATTTTCCATTTGATGGCTGTATTTCTAAATAAGTTCAGTTTGTCCTGAACTGTGCTGTGAGCATTCAGCTTGACTAATACCCAAATTGGAGCAATCACAGCAAAAATATAAAGTTGCCATAAACATTTTAAATTGCTTTTGACTATGAAAAGTGTTCTGAAATTATTCCACTGCCTCAAACCTTTTATGTGTACTTTTTTATGAACGTTATAGAGAGGGCATTGGGCATTGGACTGTAACACTGAGATTTCCATAAGGCTCCTTCTGTGACACTCTAAATTATTTACGTTTAGTTTCCAAATAGTAATGGAAATCATACAGAGAGTTAATATACAAAACATAGTTCAAAGAGTTTCAGAGCCAGGAAAAGGATAACTGCTATCATCTTATCAATGTAATATCCTGACAGGAGATCGACATCTTGGTCCAGAAGCACTGCAAAATCATTCCCTGAAGGAAATCCAGTGATATTAGTGATAGAACCCACCCTTCTGTTCCTGAACCCTAGAGGATTCTGCATTGACTTTCACATTTTCTTCTCATAGCAAATTTTTTTTGTATTAATAATGTGCCAGAAATTATGTGAAGACACAAAGAGCCATAGCATGGTTTGGGTTGGAAGCTTGGGATGAAAGCTCATCCAGTTCCAACCTCCTGCCATGGGCAGGGACACCTTTCACTAGTCCAGGTAGTTCCAAGCCCTGTCCAGCCTGGCCATAACTCCCTGAGCTCTATTGCATTGCTCTGTTACCTTGCTTTTACCTGTTATCGTGAAACAAGTGGCCAACAAAAGTGTAGCCATGAAGCATAAATATTGTTGTAGGACAATCAATGAATCCAAATAAGGAATAAAAGAAAAGGAGAACCAAGAAGTGTGTGGATGTGATTCTCCATCTCAGACAGATTTCAATGAATCTCCAGTTTACCATTGCTTCTGCTGTGAGTAATATTGACAGCAGAAGAGCTTTATATGAGTGAGAGACTCAACCCAAAGTGTGTGCAAGAGGCAAATCTGAATTTAAATTGAAACACGTTTGGGATGTTTTCTGACAGATGATTTACTTCTCTAACTGGCAAGGAAATAAGCAGGATAAATACCATGTAGGGGCTAATTAAGCTGTGTTCTCCCTGGGAAAAAAAAAATTATATCATGTACCAGGTGCTTAGGACAGTTATAAACTTGAAACAGCAAAAGAACAAAACTTAATGTAAAGAAGGAAAGACAATGGAAAACATGTTGCATGGTCATACACTAAGTTCAGTGATGTGTACAAGATGTCCTGTGCCTTTTTAGAACGATCTGATCCTTGTGTGTTTTGTTGTTAGCTTAGCTTAAACAGACTCTCTACTACTTCTCTCATATGAAAAGAGCATGTGCTTCTCATTCTGGACCTTATTTGCTAATCTTAGTTTTGTCCTCTCTTCTCTGATCATTAGTGTAGAGACATGAGATCGGAAGGAGATGAAGTGATGAGAGAACTGGAAAACTCTATGTTGTTGCAACATGAGGAGTAGGAGTCTACCAAAAATATGGGGCTACAACACAAATATGTGTTACCTCATCAGACATGCTGTGTATTTTAAATATGTATGTGTTTTGTCAGTACCCCGAGAAATACTTTCTAGGAGACTGTCCCCAGGAAATCTTGGAAAGAGATTTGGTTTATTTGTCACTAGTTCTGAAGCACTATATAAAAAAACCCCCAAAACAACTAAATCCTTTTTTTTCACAGATAGGAAAACATATGGATATATATCTAAAATAATGCTTTTGTGCAGTTTAGAGCAAAGGAGAAAATAATGCACCGACACATACTGCCATCTCAGAAGTGCACAAGTGAAAAAGCATGGGTCTGTGGTGCCCTCTTCATTTTGCTATGGCATGAAAAAAAGCCTGGACTCACCCAGTGAGTGAATGTATTTACAATTCAAACCAGAAGCTGCATGTAGATTTGGAGAGCTGTTGCTATTTCTGCAATTATAGAGCAAGGTTCCGCCTGCTGTAAGTGCACAAGTAAATAACACTTTACTATAAAAGCAGGTGTTTGCCTCAAAGTTATAAAATAAGATTTCCCTTTCTGTGGTACTTTGTAAAATATAATAAGATAATTAATGGTCTAGCACAAGTTCATAAAAAGGAGGAAATCAAAGTGCTTGGATTTGCAATGGGAACGAACCTACCACATGCTGGTCGCAGTCTTCTGTAAATAGGTTAAAATGCTGCCTTTGCTTAAAAACTCTGTGCTAAGCTAGAATGAGTTTTAAAGTTCTGAGTAAATCAGGGCTCCCATTTAAAACAAAAATAAAATATGCTGCGTAATTCTGTGACATAAAAATCAAATGTAACACTTTGGAAAATTTATGAGGCAAAATGTGCTATGTCAAAATGAAGCAGTTAATTTGGGCAGAAACAGCACTTTAAAAAATGCATCCATGCTTTTTGTTGTCCTAATTGGATGGTTTTATAATGACAGATTAAAACCACTGTGGAAGTAACACACAAATGTTTTATAACCTGCTTAGTATTTCTGCAGAAGGTTTTCTTTGTGCCAACCAATGAATCATAGACTGCTGCATGTAGAAAGTAGCAATAACTTCTTTTAAGATGTGTTGACATTCTTATTGTTATTTCTTTTAAATTAATATGGGGTACTAGAAGACATTCCAGGTGTTATTGAACGTTACTGCTTGGGCTAATTGTTCACTTTCTTTTCATGAGTTAACAAGGGCTTGTTAGAAAGAAACACTGTGAGAAATGAACAGTGAATGAACATACAACAATGCATTTGCAGAGAGCCAGGTCTCAATAATTAGAAATATGTGGAGAAAGTCTGTAATTTGTATAGGTGTTTGACCATTTAAAAATGTGAAAAATTGGCCTGATCTGGAATGAAGTATTCTTTGCTTTGATGTTTTTTCTAAAATTAACTAAATGTAGTCTCAAAACATGAAAACAGAAATTCTGCATTTAAAATAAAAGGTGAATATTTTGAGTTTCCTTATCTCTCACCCCTCTCTCCTCTTAAAAACTCTGGCAAATTTAAGCTACTTTCACAGAGTGCTAGACATCCTTTATTTTATCAGCAAATGAATTATTCATCTGAAAGATTTTCATCCAGCTAATAATACAAACAACCAGGACAGACCATTTGCATTTGAGCTTCTCACTATAGGAGATACGTTTCTGATTATGCTTTTAACTATAGAGTAAGGAACTTCAAAACTTGAATATTCTGAAATTTTACTCCAAATCTGTTGAGTTTGGAGGAATGAGGAAGTAATTCTTTTTGTGACAGATTATATGGATTAGCAACAAAATTTTGTTGTAGTTCCAGATTTTTCCAAAGCTTAGTGGAATTCAGATTGTTGTGGATTATCTCACACAAGTTCCTGTCTGGCTGTGTACCTCTAGAGTATTGGCAATTTTGGGTTTTCCCCATTTCTCTTGGGATAAACAACAGTGCAAAAATTTCAGACTCCCACACTGTATCATTGCAATGTAAAATATTATTCTCTTGTCTGGTTCGCAGGTGGAAGGTTGAGGGCTTCTCTGGATTTTGTTTGCTACCAATGTGCCACTCTGAAGCTAAGGATGGGACAGGCACACATCACTTAAACCTATATTTTTCGCATACATTTCTTTCAGTCTTTTTTAAGGATTTTATTCTAGCCATATAAAAAAAAAAATCTAGCACTGGTCCTGGAAGGCACCACCAGTTTCAAGCCTGCTTTCAACCAGTTTAGTATGAGAAAATGGCTGTAAGACATCCAGGAATCTAATAATTTTTTTCCATGGAAGGCTTGTAGTATCTAGCTGCTTTTGACTCTGAATTTAATGGTATATTTGTATTTGGGGGTGGGGGGGCGGAATTAAATAAAATTTATGAACTAAAAAGAGAGATCTGCTGCAACCAATTCTATCACTTTTAAGGACACCTTATGCAGTTCTTCATGACACAGAAATCAGGCTATAGAAATCATCCTACACATTCCTCCACAACAAGATTTAGCATTGTAAACCTCATTACAGCAGCTCAAGGAGAGGTACAATGATAGAGAACAGAGAAGAGCTGTGAAAAACAACCTACCACTAATCAGCCTAGAAGGCCAATAAGATCTGATAGGTTTCTGCAATAAAACTACCCTAAACCTCCCAGTGGATTTTCATACAGTAGAAATCAAAAGGGCATGTTAGTCATATAGCAAAAGAGACACCAAGGAAAGATGTCCTGCTCTTCTACTTTAAACAGCTTTCTTCTTCAGCTAAAATAGCCATCATGCAAGGTTCACAAAGAATAGAACTTTTTACTTTTCATTGAGGGCCAGTTTAAGGTCTGTGTAGCATTTAATTCATACTATTATGAGGCCATAAACAGGGCATTGGCTGTAAATTATTTCTTATTGCTATTATTACCTTCAGGACACCATAATATATAATGATCTATCATCCACATTTATAAAATGCTTCTGCTGGAATAGGCAGACCTTAGTTCATTTTGGAATAGTCCTGCTGACTTCAGTCATGTCTATAGCTATATCAAAGATTTAGTTTGCTTTTTGCTTCACATTTCTGCACTTTGTTAAGTTATCTGGTACCTTTGATCACAGAGGGTGAAAGATACAGTGGGAAAGGATCCTGTCATTTCCTTTTACCTAAGGCTGTTTCTGCTGTATTCTAGAAAGTGTGCATTGGTTAGTGTCACCAGCAGAGTCCTTTCAATATCTAGTGCCTTTATGCTGCAGCATGCAGTTACTTGAAGAGGTTGTCCTGGGTTCAGCAGTAGCAGTCATTTTTCCCTTTCTTAGTAGCTGGTGTAGTGCTGTGTTTTTGACTTTCAGCCTGGAAACAACACTTATAACACCAATGTTTTTAGTTGCTGCTCAGTGCTGTTTACTCTGACCAAGGACTTTCTGAGTCTCATGTTCTGCCAGGGAGGAGAGCAAGCTGAGAGGAAGCAGAGACAGGACACCTGACCCAAACTAGCCAAAGAGGTATTCCATACCGCAGCACGTCATGCCCAGTATAAATGGGGGGAAGTTACCTGGAAGGGTTAGATCACTGCTCGGGTCGGGCTGGGTATCCATCTTCGGGTGGTAAGTGGTTGTATTCTCTTCCCCCGTTATTTCCCTTATCATTATTATTATTGGTGGCAGCAGCAGTGATTTGTGTTATACCTTAGTTACTGCACTGTTCTTATCTCAACCTGTGGGAGTTACATTCTTTTGATTCTCCTCCCTATCCCTCCAGGAGTGAGAGGAGGAAAAGGTGGGGAGTGAGTGAGTAGCTGCGTGGTTCTGGGTTGCTGGCTGGGCTTAAACCATGACAGAGGTTTATTAGAAATAGTTATGAAGTTCAGGCCTCAACTCCTCTTCCATGTAAGCATCTCCCCCTTGTGTGTCTGTAAAAGCTCTTTTCCCAAATACGGCAGGCGATCTGTCATTAAGTCTCATCTTGTCCTGCTTCCTGGGGAGTGTGAGGGCAGGATTTGACAAAGATGCACATTTCTAGTGGTTTAGTCTGAGACTTTGATTTCTTTTCCTTTCAATTAGCTTGTTCTTCAGCTCTCCAACTGTTCCAGTACTACAATATTGTGTGTAATTAGTTGTATATAATATAATAATATAATCATATACAAAATACAATGGTGAATTGAAATTATATCAAGGGTAATTGAGCTTTTGTAGGCACATGCAGAATATTATTTGTTCCTCAAAGAAAGCATTTCATATTGTGGTAATAATTCTGAGTACACCCTGTGATTACCTGAATCCTGTTTATCTGAAATTCAAAATTTCTCAAATACCTGATAGGTTTAGTAACAAGAAAGTGCACAAAATCTTTTATTTTGTTCTACATATGAAGCGTCAAAACTTAATAAGGACTTTTCTTCTGTTGAGCAAAATTGTTATTTTGTAGAATTGTCCTGGGTTCAGCAGTAGCAGTCATTTTTTCCTTCTTCTTAGTAGCTGGTGCAGATGTGTTTTGACTTTAAGCCTGGGAACAGAACTGATAACAGCAATGGTTTTAGTTACTGCTCAAATGCTTAGTCTGAGCAAGGACTTTGTGAGCCTCATGCTCTGCCAGGGAGGAGGGGAAGCCGGGAGGAAGCAGGGACAGGGCACCTGACCCAAACTGACCAAAGAGGTATTCCATACCACAGCACGTCATGCCCAGGA
>JBCJKH010009466.1:0-22700 GCA_039877255.1 Loriculus beryllinus | reverse complement strand
ACACCCCCAAGTCCTTCTCCGCAGGGCTGCTCTGAATCTCTTCTCTGCCCAACCTGTAGCTGTGCCTGGGATTGCTCCGACCGAAGTGTAGGACCTTGCACTTGTCATGGTTAAACTTCATTTGACTGGCATCAGCCCACCTTACAAATGTGTCAAGGTCCCTCTGGATGGCATTCCTGCCCTCCAGCATATCAACTGAACCACATAGCTTAGTGTCATTGGCAAACTTGCTGAGGATGGTTTCATGTGCTCCTTGTCAACCTCCTCCTCCTGCAAAATCCTCTTTGCCTGCACATATCTAGACCACAGGCAGCACTTACTGTGTGATGGGCAGCCAGGTGGTCATAAGGTAGAGAGACCTGTATTCAGGTCAGGTAACTCACACTGTCAGTGCATACTGGTTTTCTTTTTTGGATATTTTCTGATGTGTCAGGAAAAATTACATCTCATTTCTACTCTCATATCTTTTCTCCCTCTGCCATGTGTTGTTTCTTCATTCTTGCTTAGCTATTGGAGAAGGAAGATCCCCCAGTCCTGATTTTATTTTACAATGTTGAGCCAATATTAGCATGTCTGTAAACCAGTAGAAGGGGGAATTAGACCATAGCAGAAAGGGACAGTGCATGTTGAAAGAAAACTAAGAGGGAAACCCTAACCTTTTCTAATTTACATATGGTGACATTTTACGGAAATATTGTAACATTAGCAGTGGCATAATGAAATTCTGCCTATCAGCAGTGGAAGGAATAATGTTACTGTAAAGGTAACCTGTCCACAGTTTGTTATCAAGAAAATATTCATGGCAAGAAACATACATTTACCAATGAGTGTTAAGAACAGTATTTTTTCCTTATATTTTTTCCTCGTGGGCTATCCATCTTTCCCTCCAGATTTACTGCATGATCACTCCCTTTACATGCTAATTATGTGCAGCTTTGGTGAATTTGTTAGTAGTGACACTTCGGGTACCCAGTGGGACTGCAACTCATTATGTAGCAATGTCCAGATATATCAGATATTATTAGCTGTCATTAATCTGCTGTGGAAACATTGAGTGCACAGCCAGGAGACCAGGAAATAGAGTAAAAATGAAGTCTGCAGCCACCCTGGCCCCCAGAAGGTCAGAGGGCAAATCAGCAGGGGAGAAGAATACACCTTAAAATGGCCAGTGCTTAGCAGCAGATTTTTAACCCATTGTAACCCAACATTGCTAAGAAGAAGAAAGACAAAAAGAAATTATAGTGTTTGTAATGCCAGTACAGCTACGCTTTGCTGGAGAAAACAGGGGTACAGACTGTCAAACTACTGCTTTCTAAAGCTATTTTGTAGAACTGCATCTCCGTGATTAAAGTGTGAAGAGGAGAAATTGAGTGAGCAATATGCAGTATCTGAGCAATATGCAGTATCTGCTATCTCAAAGCATAAAGCTTTGAAATTAGGCACGTGTAACTCAGAATAGGATTACTGCCCCCACTTTCCACTTGAAGGTCATATTTCATAGAACCAGACACGGTAGTAGAAGAAACCCTGAAGGAGTGAAGAGCTTGTTCTTGTTGCTCATCCAGACCTGTAATTCCCTTATAAACACAGGAATTTGCCTCTAGATTGCAGACACAGTGCTGATCAGCCTCTGCTGTGCAGCTTAAAAACACAAATCACAATAGGTTGCATTTTTTTCTGAAAAATAGTCACTTTTAAGAGTTATGCATATCTGTGTTTGTGCAGCATTAATTACATGGCTTGGATTGCAGAAATAAAAACAAAAGAACATTCTTCCCAGAAAGCTTCAAGGTCTTTCCTATCTCCAAGATGACTTGCAGAGTCCTGCTCAGGACTGTAGCGAGTTGCATCTTCTTTCTTTATATCAGCTAATAGGATGGAAAAAAAACAGGCACGTTTTCAAGCAAAGAGGGTCTTCTCTGTTCTGAAATAGAAACAGAAAACACTGAAGCAGAGGCTAGGAATCTCTGAGTTTAGTGGTCATGTATTAACTAGACAATTTTCAGAACAGGTTGGTTATTTGAGTGAGACTTTTGCTGCTGTTAAGGGGCAATCTGAAAATTCAGTGACCTTAAAATTAATGTAAATAATGAGATAGGGGGATTCCAGATAAGAAAAACTAGATTTGATCAAAAGAAGTAAGAGTGATCTTCTGTTTCCAAGTTTTCAAGGACCTATACTCCTTTATCTAGAAATTGCAGTGCTCTAGTATAGGAGGTATATGCAAAAATTTAAAAGGAAGAAAATCACTCTAAAATTCTTCAACAGATTTCAGCTTATACTTGTTAAGGGAAGCTGGGATTAAGTTCTTCAGCCAGTTGTTTAAAAATTTCTGAGTGAGACACTCATCTGAGTTTCGTGAAGGAATCTGTGAAGAATTGGTTTTATTCACACTAAAGGGATCTAATCAAATGCTTTACAATTTTTTACATATTATTAAAAAAAAAAACCCTGAAGTTTTATTTACGGACCTATCTTCGATTAATCAAACTGTTATAAACCCATGCAAAACAACAAGTTGCAAAACATACAAGTTTTAGGTTGTTTAAATTCTGCACAATCCCATAAAAGAGAAAGCAATGTCAGTATTTGGTAAAATGACTCCCATTAATACTTCCTAAACTAACTACTACTCATGAACTCAGGTTCTAAGTGAAGATTTAGAAGTTATTTTGGTGGCATTGTGGGATTTGCAGAAATACCCAGACGTGTTATGGAGTACAGTGTTAGCCATGGGGCAAGTGGCAAGTACCCAGGGAAATAAAGAAGCAGCAGTTTTATCATTGGTCTTGGACCTTTGCAATTGTGGTGTTACAGGAGTGTTTGTTTATTTTTATATGAGAACAATGCAGTATCAAAGAAGAGTTACGGTCTAATGGCATTAATGTTGACCAAAAAGTCACGAAAGCCATTCTGAGTGCCGTATGAATGCTTCAATAGGTCAGTTGTAGATTCTTTTATACTCTTCTTTTAGTGTATATGAAATTTTACAAATATGGCACACCTTGCCCCTTTTCCAAGGGAGAGGAATAAAAATTTATTCTAGTTTCTTTTTCCTTTGAGTGCTTCAAAGAACTGAACATGAGATGAATATTGTTTAAGTAAGTGGTACATAAATAAGTTATAGGTTAGGCTTATAGTGCAAAAATTGCAGTCAGCCTCCATGATGTTGTGTTAGCCAAATTTGCACTGATGAAGCTATTATGACAGGCTTACTTTTTTTTTCCTCCATGGAAGAACATGTTTTTTAGTTGCCCATCAAGATTATGCTGTCTTTTCAGTGCCTGTGTTGCTCATTACTATCCTGCAGGCACCTATTTTCGCATTTAACATGATACGCATGAGTAACCCTCTCTTAACTGGTGCAACTAGTCAGGTGTAAAATTCTGATGTATGTGCTCTGTAATCCTGGGGCCTGAGCAAACTCTGCAGAACACAGAAGTGTTACAGTTTACAGAAGTCTGCATCATTTCTTATTCCATTGTTCATAGGAAGTTGCATAGTTAGGTTTTATCCAGATGCACCTGTATCAGCAATGCTATCAAGGATATCTGCACAGCTGCCTTTGACCTTAATGTACTAAAAATGGTGTGTTGAATATTAACTTCAGTCTTTTAAAAGGTGGTTCTTCAATATATATACTTGGAATTGCTTTCAAAGTAAATTCCTAGGGATAGGCTCAAAGTGATGGTAAGCTGCAACAGAATGTGGCAGAAGAGGTCATCACCTTGAATTTGGAGTGTGGAAAGAACCAATAAACAGAAAGTGCTGGATTGCTCTTTTCCTTGTGACTCAGAAAATTAAAAAGTATAGGGTGAAATCCCTAACAGCAATTTTTACCTTACTGGACAAGCATGAATACCTTTAGGAATATCCTAATACATTTGCTCTTTTTTTTTTTTTTTTGTCATCTGCTTTGTAAAAGCTAATCATAGTTGCAGATTTATAAAATGTGCAGAGTTAGTTGTAATTAAGGCTATATTGAGCATTCTGAAAATTAAGAAGCGACATCAGCTCTGAACTGATGTGTTTATGCAGGAGTTGCTTTGGCGCGTGAGCTATTAACTGAAGTATTCTCAGAGGCTGTGGAAGGGCCTTGCCTACCAAACTTTAGGGTCATAATGTAAGGATTTGATTCTGCAATTCCTCTGTAAATGGTAAGTGGCAGAGCTCTATCACAGCTCTGCTCTTTTTACTTCATACAGTACTTTCTAGCATACGACATTGCCAGCAGAGTAAGTGGTGCCATAGATTACCTTACCTGATGTAAAGGGTAATCAATATTTACTGTGATTCACTGTTTTTGTGATGTTTACTGGGAAAAAAAATACAAGGACAGATAAATTAACTTTTAAATTCATTGCAGCCTTCCTGTGGCTTCCTGTCATTTATTCATTATCATCACTCAATTACGTGACTTATGCTCTTGCAGAATGAGGTACTAGTTAGCATGAATGAAGGGTTGTCCAGCACTGGAATAGGCTGCCCAGGAACGTGGTTGGAGCACTATCCCTAGAGGTGTTTTAAAGTCATGTAAATGTGCTACTTAGGGGCACGGTGGGGAGGTAGACCTGGCAGGTTGGACTCTATGATCTTAAGGGTCTTTTCCAACTTAAATGATTCTATGATTCTAAGCAGGAAGAATCCAACCAGAAATTTCCAAGCTGTGAGTTGTCATTAACGTTTTAGTTAAAAAGATTCTGATGCAGCTGAGACAGGAACAAGAAAATGCAGCCAGAACAATAACACCACCAAAACTCAGGGCAGCGTTTCAAGACCATTTCTTGAAATATCTGAAGATTTTTACTGTATTTTCCAAAGTCACAGATGTTGATATTTTTTATAATTACTAGTATTTTTATTTCATTAGTACTAAAAAAATGGAAATTAGAACCCTTTTGCTGCTCTAGCTAGAAAAAAGGTAGGAGTTTTCTGAACTCCAGAAAACATATAATTTAAATGGATAAAATGGCTTAAATAGGGGCTGTTTGAAGTGCTTGGAATGATGAACGCTAAAGAATTCATGTTTTACTTCAAAAAACAGTTGCAGATATTGGGTTGTACATACCTATCCATGCGTCTGTGTTTGTATGTGCTGAAAGTGCATATGCTTATATCAGGGGTAACAATTCCACAAGTCTCCACTAGATAGTCCTAACTGCTCATTTCAGATGCAGACAAATTATTTCACAACAAAATACAGATAAACCTTAGATTCACTTGAGTTTCTTTTAGTGAGAAGTTACATTATGGAGTACCAAAACATGGTTTCCTAGATTTATTTTGATCTGTTTCTAAACATATCATATGTTTACTGGGGTTTTGTTTCCTTAAAAGCATTATGGCTATGCTTTTAATTTTTGAACCCCATTCTGCAGAGTGTTGTAGAGCAAAAGAGATCTGGAAAAAAAAAACAAACCTCCCCCAGCACCCCCCCCCCCCCCAAACCATAATAACAAACAAACAAACAACCCTGAAAGAGTGCTGATGTTTTCTCGGGGCGGGGGAGAGAGTCAGAGGTTTACGTAGTAATTTTGCTATTCCCCTTAACAAACCCAAGGTCCTGCTCTGGCAGTCTCTACCTGGATCTAGCACAACACAGGTGGATGCTTCTTCAGGATGTGTTTAAGATCTCAGAGCTCTCTCTCACTTCCTTCCTCCTCTATGCACCTGAATCTACCCTTGATAGCAAATTTTGTCAATGTCCCATTTGAACAGCTTTATATGATTGGTTCCATGCACAGGTTACTTTATTCAAGTGGATTTGCCACAGAGCATTTGCCCACTAGCAATCTCTTCCACAGCCTGCTTTAAAATCTGGTTATGGTTATGGCCAGATAAAAGCATGTGAGGTCAGTTTGGTAGAGTGGAGACAAACACTTTAACATAAGGTTTTCTATTCTGTACAGGCAGCTAATAAAAGTGCCCGCAGGTGTTGAGAATTATCCTTGTCTTGGAGATTTCTTTACAATCTGAACCTAATCTTGGCAAAAGCTTTGGCAAGGATATCTGGCACATTAATTAAACGACTTTCCCTCCCCCACAGGTCTTATGCTGCAACTTTGATTAACCACCTCTGTGCCCAGGAAAGGAACTGCTGGATAGGCATTATCAGTTTTGCAGGTGTATGGATGTTAGAGATAACATGAGATTCCTCCTTTATCTGAACGGATGCTCCTTACTGTTTCAACACTACACAGCTTTTCCCCTAGCTACAGCTACAAGGATCCTGCAAGCATGTTATGAGATTTTAGTATGAGGACTTTTTATTCAGTACGTATCTCTGGATGGCCTCTGCTGAGAAGTTTCAGATCCTTAGAGGAAAACGCCTGAATTCTCCAGAGCTCTCTCTCTGTTTAAATGGCTTTTCCTTGCTGCAGTATCACAGCTGTGACACATCAAAGCTAGTAGCTGCTGTGGCAGGACAAGCAGTCCCAAATCAGGCTCAGTGACGAAAGGTGATTTGCAGTGACAGGTTTCATATCTTACGGTGTCATTTTCATGAATGACTTGGCTAATTAAATTTAATGTGGAACAAGAGCTTGCTTACATTCTGCCAGGCTTAAGATGTTCTTACTCACACCTTACATAAGGAACAATTCCTACTGTTGAATAAGGGCTCCAGGATTTAGCCCTCTGTTAGCAGTCTTCCATAAACCCTTTGTTTTCCTAACATGTTAAAACCCAAGGCTTAATGGGTTCATGATGACATCAGTTATCAAGATTTGTGTGGTGTTGGCAGATGTTGAATTTTCAGTGGAAAACCATTAAACAGATTTGCGTCAGGGCAAGTTTCACAACATGCACATATTATACCGGTGGTTACATGTGTTGACTTCAGCTTTATTTATTACAAAGGAAAACAGGCCTGTACTTATACAACCACAGCAATGAGAAATTAATCTTCCCAATAGGAAAATCAGTCTTGTCTTGTTAAAGGTACTCAAAGTTACAGATTGAGTGTGCTGAGTTTGCAAAAACTATGTCTGCAAATTTCAGATTTAATAAATCTAAAATTAAATATTAAAAAAAAAAAAAAAAAAAAGAAGGGAAAGATTTTTTGGGTACCCTTATTTTTCGACATCCAGAGTAAAGAAAGCAAAATTTCAGAAAGTGTTGACTGTCCATTCTTTGCAACATTCTTTCCAAAATATCTCAACTTAAACACGTTTTTCTTCATACCTGGTTAGATTTGTTGCTTTTCAATGTTGATTGCCAATCAGCTCAGAACACATCAGTTCTGTACTAGCTCTAATATTCTTTAACATTAAAAGGTTTCTTTTTGTCATATGACTATCAAGTTTACCCAGTGGTATTGCCTAGACCAATGATAGTCTCCAGTCCTACATGTGATGTGAGATGTGCATAAGAAACATGTAACTTGTGAAACCAAATACATGGGGAGAAATGATTTTTCAAATAAAAGCTAGGTCCAATACAGCAAAAATGTGAGCCTGACAACAAACCAAACTAATAACCACAAAAATCAAAGGAAAACAGTTTCATTTTGTGATATATATATGTATGCATGGTAACTTGAAAACAGACGGTGAAAGTTGCTGCAGTGTTTGCTCATACATTAATTAAGACCTCACTTTGGAGATGAACTCAAGGCTACTGCATCTCACTTTCTGTTCAACTATAAATGTGTTGGACAGTTTGTATTTTCTTGGAAACTAAACTTCACTCAGTTGTCATGAAATACTTCAGGTTCTGTTTATGCATCAGGAGGCATTTACACTTGGTCCTTCCTGTTAAAAGCTACCAGTAAAAGTTGTTCTTATAGTGCACCATTTTTTCCCCAAACCAGTTTTCTGAGTCTTGTTGATGCTGCTGCTACAGCATGAAGTTTTTTGAAAGTCAGAATTAATTCTGATTGTAACTGGAACATTTCAAGGAGTAGATCTATTCTTTTTCAGTCATGTAGTGCAGTACATAGAGGATCACTAGAACAAGTGAGGATATTGTACTTCTGCATCTTTAAAAGTAAATAATTTAAAAATTAAGGAAAAACCCTAACATTTTGAGTTTTTTATAAAGAAGCATTTAATTTTCTATTGTTTTTCTTTCAAACACTTCAATAAAACTTTGCTTTTGAAATATGCAGATTTGTAAAAAGTGGAATTGCTTTACAATATTGCTTTATTAAAAAAATAAAAATTAATTTGATATTGAACTATTGGGTTTATATTTTGGGATTCAAACAGATTTTTAATTTTTGACAGACTTTCACTATATTTTCTTTCCATTTGTCTTATTTAATGTAGCTGCACAAAATAAGATTAACATGATTTGAACAATGGAATTTTCCTTTAGAGTCAAGTTCACTGCTTTAGGTTTTTCTCCAATGTGGAACAGGGCCAAATTTTTCTATCTTGCAGTCCTGCATAAAACAAAACTTTGACTTCAAGAGAGCTCTATTTTTCATCAGGCAAACAGACAAAAGAAATTCCTTTACTGGGTGCATGCAAAACCATTGTTTGTTCATCAGCAGCAACTTTTCCAGTACCTGAAACCAACCGCTCGATAAAAAGCATATGACAGATGATAAACTTTGAATTAGGACCTTAGTTTTCACCAGTTAAAGAACAAATGATCATCCACAGATGTGAGTGTGTAAAAGCAAAACATACCCTCCCAAACTTTTCAAGTGAAACACAAATGATTAAATAAACATTGGATAATTATGATTTCATGAGTTACGTGATCTCCTAATAATTACAAATGGGCAAATAGAAAGACTTTGATTATTTACACTGCTGTCTTGCCATTCATTATAGTCGGTAATGTTTATAGCAAAATTTTTCCTAACAATAACATTTGTAATATTTTAATGTGTGTGTATGGAGGGAAATAGCACATAAAAGAATTTCAGCTCAAATAGACGTCAACTGTTTTATATTTGGAACTCCACTGTATTATTTTAGGACCCTACTCCTCAAAACACTTATGGTTAACTTTATTCACACAATTCCAATGGGACAACTCATACGTAGAAAGCTAAGTCTTTTCTTAAGGGTTTTCTTCCACTCTTCCCCATCCTTCATGACATGCACATGCACAGGATGGGGTAGATACATCTAAGCGGATTTCTGAACTGTCTCTTTATTCTCTGGGGTCCTCTCTGGAGTAATTTTAATGAAATAGCTATATAGGGTTTTGTGTATGGATGCATATACATTTACTTGCACAAGTATTAATTAATTTATTCTGTGGGTACCAAATAATTATCTGTTTTGCTGCAAGAGCAATCTGCTGCCATACTAAGCAGAAGGCATTCTTTTACCAAAAAAACAAGCATGTGCTGAAATGTCTGATTAATACTAGAATGTGTTAAGCATGGCATCATTATTCTAAAACCAGCCACAGAGATACAAAATGCACTATGATGTTGCAAACTGAGCACAGTTTGATTGTAGGACACTTGGGTAGAAGGTTTTGTATTAGAGTATACATTGTGTTTATAATGCCTTCTTTTCTAAAATATAATTAGGGTTTTTTTTATGAACTGGTAAAATATAGTACATAAAGGACTAGGGGGATTTCCATACAGCCACATTTATTCCCACACATCTTTCCAAATCATAAATGGTTGTCTTCCTTAAAAATGGATTAGGACAAATTGCATTAGGACACGATTGTGAATCTGATTAAGGTGGAACCATGATCAGGTTTTTTCTTTTGGGCAACCATGTTTTCTTATAACAACCAGAAGACAAAAAAGCCTTTGGCAAGATGTTTCAAAGGCCGTTCTCATAAGCACATAAAAGCAGTTTTCATGCTAATTCAAAAATTGGTCCACACCTATAATTTCTTTATACAGCCAAGACAAAGCTTTGGGCAAAATTTTGCAGTAGTATATTTTTCAGATACAGACTTGTGGTTTCAGTAAAAGCTCATAAAAAGGAATTTCCATGCATAATTTCCTTAAGGAGAAGACTCTGAAGGCAAGCTGCAAGAGAGTCGAAAGATCAGGCGTTGATTCCAAATCGGTTCAGTGAGAGAACACTGAGAACAAAACCATCCCCAATGGAAAACTGATTTAATATACTGAATAAATACCTTTTCAAATTAGCAAACTCTTAGAAAGGCCCTAGACGCTCCTCTTTTTGCATCTGACCCAAACTGAACACATTGTATGACATTATTTGACACAGAAGGGAACTAGCACATATATGTCTGTTGATGTGTAGAACTGCAAATGTTTGGGAAAAAAAAAAAATGGCAAAAACGGTTGTCACTTTCTTCTCCACTCCTCCCCTATTTTTTAAAAACAGTATTCTCAAACCCACAAAGCTAAAGGGAACCAAATTACAGTGTTGCTATCTCTGTATTGTAGTCAAATCTGTTGGTGCTCTGTGGATAATCAGCAGAAAACAAGACTGGAGGAGGCTGAGAAACTCATCTTTCTTTGCCTCTTTCTGGCTGCACTGCATATGAGTGTTTTGATCTCCCAGACTAACACGTAGGATTCAGCTGAGAAGCAGGACTCCACTGCTTTAGGAAGAGAAAGTCTGTATAAAGAAGGTCCCTGTCTCTAACGGCCAGGATTTAGCACATGAAAATAGGGAGAACAGGTGGGTCTAACGAATAAATTCTGAAAGCCTGAGGAGCTCTATAACCTTTGTGCTTAGTATAGTAAGTATCAGTGATAATACATGGCCCAAGTAACTGCAGCCATTTGCTTTATTGCTAGCTTTGACTTTTTTTGTTTTTTTCCAGTTCAGACCAAGATTAAGTGATGTTTATTTTAAATTGTTTGTTTTGACTTGATATTGACATTGTTTTGGGAAATAAAAGTAAGAATCTGAATTCTTCATGTGTCTCACACAGGCAGAGACTAGAAAAAATAGGAACAGATCTGAACTGTGGTCTAAATTTCAGGGTGTACCCATCTGAACTACATTTTTCCTGAGGCTGGAAAACATCTAGTTATCTCTTGTCTATTGTTGTTGGCATCTTACTCTGGCTTCATCCAGAAGCTGAGGGCCCAACACAAATGCAGTTGGAAGCTTAAGCTAGTGGCACAGCAAGTGAATCTTCCCCATTTTCCAGGCTGACAGTCCTTGGGTACCCCTCCAGACTTGACATGTTTATATAAACTGAGCGTCTAAAAGTGTTATGAATCAGAAACATTCATTTATAGCTGAGTTTCTGTAAGTGATAATGGCTGAACAAATGCAAAAATGTGTGGGTGGTGGTGTTTTGGGGTTTTGTTGGGTTTTTTTCCTCCGTTTTCTTCCTCTGGCATTTACAAATGTATTTTCTCACACCTGAGATTGTCACATCAAGAGGAAGATGCTGCTCAGAGAGACTGGAAAAAAAGCAGTGGTGGGGCAGATGTCTGGATTTCTTGCCCAAGCCACGACTCAGTTCTGAAATACAAGCATGCGTGTTCTTCCTTGGACACTTCAAAGTAGAAGTTCAGCTACATTTCACAACACTAATTTTTGGCTGAAGCAGCGAAGGTGCCAAACACCTACCTACCCTTGTGTTCCCAGACCTCTTCTTTTACAGTACCCTTTACAAGAGAACGTGTTGGCCCATGCCAATACAGTCATGGTTTGTTATAGATCTTAGGTCTTACTACCATTGTTTAGAAACTACAAAGTCTAAAATAATTATAGTGAATTGGGAAATAATTGTGTTAATAAGAGAGAAAACAAGTTAAAAAGGAGAAAGAAAAAGCCAAAATTGTCACACAAATTTTTTTTTTACCTATTGGAGTTTTTCTCAGGTTTGTTCATCAGGTTTATATGTGTATATATATATATATATATATATATGTATATATATATATATATAAAGACAGTGGGCGAGACATATACACATGCACATGTATGTATGTAGAGAAGAAAATGTTAAGATCAGAAATCCATAACCTAAAATTAAATTATTGCAGGATGTAAGAAGCAGAATCTCTTTGGTAAATTCATGAGCCAGATAATCTGTCTGTAATGGCAGCTTATTATTTGCAGAAAATTTAGTCCTCTTTTTCTCAGTAATAATTAGTCTTTTCAGTGCAAATTTTATTGGTGTAGGTGCATAAAAATTTCCGTGAAAATTAGAGCTGGCTGAGAAGTCAGGTGTTGAAAAATTTCTAAACCAATTTCTCTATGTGTATTTCTGTTTATTTTTCCCAAGGATGTGATGGAATCAGTGCCTGGAAGTGTTCAAAGCCAATGTAGATGAGGCTCTTCAGTTTAGACCCATGGTTTAGTGGTAGATTGGAAGATCTCGGCTAAAGGTTGAACTTTATTATTTTAAAGGTCTTTTCCAAAGTAGTTGATTCTATGATTCTGTGATTTAAAAGTATATCTAGAGGTTTTCAGAAAATTCCCAGCTCAAAAGCTGAGCTATGTACTAAAATGGGGAAAAAATTTACTTTGTGTTTTTGCTATTTATTTTTCATGACCATTTTAGCTTTTATTCCAAATTGACGATGAAGCACTTCAATAGAATCAGGCTTTTTTCTTTTTCTAATGGAATTTTTGTCTAAAATGTCAAATGAAAAAAAATTCAATTATGTGCCATGTAAACTGTATTCATATTTAATTTTCCCACAGATTCTTTGTTTGGAATGTTCTTTAGAGAATTAAATAGTTCATACAATCAGAGTGGTTATCTAAATCATGCAGGTTTTTTATTTTCTTTGATTGGGTAAGGTTTTATCGGTTGCTTTCACTTCTGCCTGAAGTAAGGCTTATTTGTTTCACAAAATTATTCTTATTTCATGAATGAGTCTCAGCTCCAGTCATAATTATGCATTCTCTTGACACTGTGTTCACATCAATATTTGTTAGAAGTAACAAAAATGAAGCAAAATTCAGTGTTTCTTTGAAGTGTCATGTTTGAAAGTTTTCACTGTTCATTCTCTGGTTCCTTGCATCTTGGCCATTGCTGCAAATCTGTTCTTATATCTCTCTACAAAAAGTGGCAAATAAGTCAACAGAAGGCCCTGCAATTCAAAGTATATATGGAGAAAGATTGGAAAACCTGACTCCTAGTTGTAATTATTAAAATGATTTACTTGCAGTCATGTCACTTTTATGACACTTAAAAATATGTTATATCTACTTATGCAGCTAATTGTTCTATTCAATTTCTATGACAAATGTACTTAAATTCAATAGGGTAGGGTGCTAAATTCTTAGGTAAGTTAAAGCTTTATGGAGTGATGTCAGCTGGGAGATCTGGACAAGGAGGGGTTTGAAATGGAGCAGAGCGGTATGATCCTTGAGACCATTTTCCACTTTATATTATTCTGGTTATATTCCAAATAATTTCTAGTGAAGAGAAGTACCAGAAAGGTTGACAGAGTCATGGAATAATTCAAGCTGAAAGGCACTTGAGGAGGTCATGCAGTCCAACTCCTGCATACAGCTCCAGTCCTTCACCTATACAGATTGTCTTTAGAAAGTCTCTCCTGTTTGATACTGTTCTTGTATCGAAGGGCCTAAAAGTAGGCACAGTAAGAGATCTGCTTTTTCACAGTCATTAGTTCCTATCTGTAACAACTACAGTAACATAAAGATATTTTTGTTAGGTTTTTTTCATAGTACTGACTTCAGACCATCTGAACTTCTTGCCATTGGAAAAATTTCCAAAGTTTTCTTTAATTTCTAGCTGAACATCAGTAATTCCTAACGTTGGAGAGATCTTTCTCCATAGATATGTATTTGCATAAACATGTATAGTTGCCATATCCCCCTAGATACTCCAGACATGCACAGTCCCACCTATCTGAGTCAAAGAGATCACAGGAAGATGTAACTCTGCTAAAGGAGGCTGCGAAGAATGTCTTGGAACAGTACAACTAGGGAGGCAGTTTCTCTCCTGCTCCAAGTTAGTGATGGGTATGGCCTGTCTGAGCAGATGCACAAGCCAATGTGTAAGTTCATGAAATTGCCATCCACCATTCCCTTGTGCTGCCAGGTCAGCCTCATCACTGAGGAATTCTTACTCCCCTGTCATCATTTCAGGCTCTAAATTAATTTTGTGCCAATGTCTAATATGAATATCTGTACAATAGTGGATCTAGTACATCCTCTGGAATTGGGAATAGACCAAGAGAAAACATCTTGGAAAGAAAACTGAAGTCCTGGATGAAACATCTCAGAAGTTGGCTTTAAAACTTTGAAAGTGACTAGGAAGAAATCATTCTGCTCAATGACTGAGTGAAGGCAAATCACAAGTATGCATTAAATATAAGTGTGAATGTACACATTTATATGTGTATATATGCATGTACACATAACATTTGATTTTTTCTTCAGTATTTTATCAGTTTGTTTCAAAAAAACACAGAAATTTAGATAAAGTGCACTTTATTTAGTCATCTTGCAATTACAATGTTAGATATCTTAAAAATTAATAGGTAAGTCATTAATGTGGGACAGGCTGATAATATTAAGCACAAGAATTTTACTGATATGGTTCACATTATGTCTTACAGCTATAAATTGTTAGAAGCAGTTGAGTTTTCTGACAATACTGTTGTGGAATAATTATGGGATTAAAAAGCTGGAATAAGGTTATTTGAAAGCTGGTGTAAGGTAATGTGAGCCAGAACTCTCAAAGTCCCTTAATAGGTGTTCTTAACTCAGTGTTAATACCTTATTTAACATAACGTGCTGTGCACTCTTTAAATTGTTAGCTTGGAACAGATGATTTATGTTGCTCTTGCATCCAAACAAGAATTAAAACCCTTATCCTATTTGACCAGCACTTTTGTTCTCGGGCTTGTATCAGAATGATAACAAAAACATAAAATCAGCAAGCTTTTTAATGAACATGGGGTTAACTTGAAGTGCCCTGATTTACAGATATTAAAGTAATAGTCTCTTTCAAGTTATTTACTGAGGTGTTAGAAAGTTTGTGTTCCCGTTCAGCTCAAACAGTCTGAGAAACTGCAGTTTCTTTGTTTCCAAAGTATTAGAAAGAGGCAGTTAAGAAAGCTATTGGAACCAAGTCCCTTTTTAATATTTTCTTCTTTTTTTTTTTTTTTTTTTTTTTTTTTTTCCAAACAATGATATCTTTCATTATGTTTTGAGGAAATCTGAAGTGAATGCCACAGCTAATTCATCTGATCCTACTCAGATCTTGGTTTTGCAAGTTTTTGTTGTTTTCCAGGTGTTGCCTTTATTTTTTCTCTCACAATAGTTTAGCTTACTTTCATATATTTCATACCTGCACCATGATTCACTTGTCTGTTTTTATTACTTTTATTGGATATCCATGGTACAACTGCATTTTGCTAGCACAAAAGGATGTCAGTGCAAGTGCAGTGACTGACATAGTTACTTGTTAGTGTTTTACTAACGTGTATTGTGGTCACCTGTGCAGAAGACTTTCACTCCATTTTGGTTTAACTACTGGAATAAATGCGTGCACTTTCTTTTCTGCTTTTTGTCTCTGCCTAGGTTTTGCTGGCAAGAGCAACAGATGCTACTATCTGCTGTCCTGCTGCTGGTAGTTAGAGCTGTTTGAAAAAACTAAAGAATAGGTTCATCAGAACTTGCTAAAATTTTCAATCTTTATGAACAAATCTTATGTCCAGAATTTTAAGACAAACTAAACTGTGTTTATGATTGACTTAATGGCATATCCATTAAGAACTACGTAAAGCATCTAAGTGATGACATGCTTACATATATTCTTAAAAAAGAAAGAAGAGGAGTAGAAATGTTAGCCAGTGAAAGCTTCATGTGCATTCAAGTGAAAGGAGGAAAGGAGAAATGAAATTTACGTCACGGCAATGAGAAATTGCATTTCCTATGAGCACAATAAAAATGTAGAGCACATACATGGAAAAATTCAGTGAGAACTCTAAGATGGCATCACTGAAATTGTCCTGAGATAAAAATTTGACAATATTTAAGGCTGGTGGGATGAACACCAGCAGAAAGTCTGATGTTTTTCCAAGCCCTGTTAGAATACTTCCGCTTCAAATGCTCTGCCAGACCTGCCTGAATATTCATAAGTATGTGATTTCTGGCAATTGTTATGTTTGATAGCCCACTTCAGTCTGAATTCTAGCAGGAAAGAGATTGGTGAAGATAAGAAGGAATATATCAGTGTATTTGAATCTCCTACGCTAGCTAATTTGATAGATTAGCAGAGCTTTGGTCTGTCTGCATTTATAGTCTGATGTGGTCTTTCCTTGCTGGATTGATTCTTTCAGTCCTAAAGTATGTACTGTTTATTTAACACTGCAGCAGGGTGAGATTGCCATTACTAATGTAACCTGAATATCTGGGTTTGGGAGTATATTTCTTATAAATCAGTGCAAGCTGCTAGCACTTTATATAAAAAGCATATTACTTCACTTCCTCCAAGTATAAAGGTCTTCAACTTGTTCGGTGGTTGTCTCCTTAATTCTTCTGCCTCAACAATTCTGAAATACCTAAGCCCCCAGTCTGAGAGCTGAGAAATAAGGGAGAGATAAACCACCCAATTCTCATGTTTGTATCCTTCAGTTGGTGAATTCATCCTTTTGTGTGCATGGCAAGAAATGAATTTGGAAAAAAAAACTGGTATTTCATCACTACTATATCTCCTATATCTAATTTCAACTGGATGACACAGCTGTCTGAAACTGGGCTTGCAAAACTGTGGCAGTCCATATAGACTTCCTCTAAACCCCGAAGTTTTGCGCAGTAAGTCCTGGGACAAACTAACAAATCATGCCATATATATGTTATATCAAACAGCTCTGAAGCTCTGAAAGGATCAAGATCCAGAGATTCCATAAAGTCCCTTGAGACATTTATTTTTGCCACTGGTTGTACATGCAAAACAGTTAGATCTCTGGAGATAAGAAGTAGAATGAAAGCCTGAGGAAATAGCATCCGTTTCTGAAAATGGTACAATAAGTGACTTTGCCAAGGTCGTGCAGTAAATGGGAGTCAGACTATATAAATCCAAAGTTTTTAGTCATGCTAGCCCTCCGAAAGCAGCTCTTTCTTTCAGCTGGAGCTGCCACAAGCCACATTTATATTCTAGATGTTGTTCAAAAGAAAGAAGAAATGAATTTTCAAATGTTCATTTTGTTGTTTTGTCTGTTTACTATGCACAATGTTGTTGCACATAAGGCCAGGATGTAAAATGAGTCAGGGACTAATGTCTTCAGTCATAATGTGGGAAAACAGAGAAATAGTTGGACAGTAATTTCTCACACAGTTCTGCCATGGCAGTTCTTTCTGCTATGATTTAAGAAACTGCAGGCAATGGAAAAGGTTCCCTTTGAAAGTATTTTAAATGTCAAATATGAGATTCATTTCTATACTGCTTTAATCCAAATGCCAGAGTTGTGAGCTGAGCTATCAATCTGATGAGGACTCTATGAGCTTTGCCTATCTAAACAGCTATCTCTTGAACTGGAATCCCACTAACACCAATGTATAATATCAACATAATTTTAAGGAAAAGATGACCTTGATTTCTTTGTGATCATGTGCTGCAGCATTCTTTGACTTGATAACTAGGACTGTTTGTGAGAGATGCATAGTAACTGTGTTGTGCCTAGGTGTTTTATGCCAGAACAGGCTAGGAAGGCAATGCTATGGGAGGAAAGAAACCCTGGAATTATTGAAGGAGAAAATTGATAGGATCAAGGATATTTTGTGTAGAGGTGCTATGTCCAGAACTGATCACTGCTATCATCAGATATTGCCTCTGCCTCTGGTACCATGCAGCTAATTCTGGTGCCTTATAATCTGCTGATGTTCTCCTGGAAATGAGCAAGTCTCTGATAAAACCATTCAGCTCTGCCTGTGAGGATGGGTCTGTTACTGAGCAGTCTCTGTTCAGTCGTTGCAAAGGAATATATATCCTCCCTCCGCTGAAAAATATATGCCCTCCTTCAGCTCAAAAGTATGACTATTCCCAGCTTTAAGACAGGAGGTCCTAGCATTCCTTTTGATACTAGACCTTTTCCTCCAGGAGAATTTTTTTTTTTTTTTAACTTTCTCAGTCCTTTAACTTTGATGATCTCTTACTTCTTAGATTTCAGCAGAGTGGAAACTTCGACAAGAGGACAGTACCTTTCTGATCTATGAGTAGTCCTGAAACAAAAAGCTCAATACCATGAAGTGGCTTGACCACAGAAATTGCTGTCTGATGCTTACTTCTACTGAAACTTGAAGGTCTGCCCAACAACAGAGTCCATGTTTTCTAATGTTAAATGGAAAGATCTTAAATCTTTGGAAAGCCTGTGCAGACAAGCAGAGATCATGTACCTGAAATATTTATCTTTTTAAAACCAAAAATCTACCTAACCTTGTGATTTACCTACATCATAATGAGTAGATTGTGGTTAGTCATCCATTCTCCTTCCAGGAAGGGCTTCTCACTAGTTTTCTGTTACAGGAAGGCAATTATATTCTGTGAGAACAAAATTTTTAATCATTAGAGTGACAATGGTTGGGAAACATCTTAACCACATCTCACTGCACCAGTTTGTCTCAATGACTTTACAGTGTCATCTGTTTCTCGGTAACCTTTTTTTAGCATGAATGTCTAAGTATGATTGTTTCCAGAAATACTGCCAGATAAGGATTATTTCCTAAGGCCAATTTTGTTAGAGGAGGTAGTGTAAAGCAAGCATGGACATTTGTTTCAGAAGTGACCTCGGTAGTGCTCATCAGCTCCCATTTCCTTCCCAGGTACATTCTGTTTCCCAGCTATCTTGCCCATCAACCAAGTAACTCTTGTAGTCAGTATGGGTATTATTTTCACGTAGGCTAATTTGTCTCGGGTAAGCCAAGCTGTTTAGGTACTGATTGATCAAAACTGAGGTGAGTCACCCAGACTGAAATTACATTGACCACACGTGAGCCTTGTCTTAGTTAAATTAAGTATTTTGAAACCCACATCAATGAAGTTAAAGCAGCTACAGTGTAAAATAGGGTCTGTGGAGACTCCCAGCAAAATACTGAGGAGGATCTTTTTTTGCAGAAGACAGTGGGACCAGAAGACCAAACAACACTTTAGGCAGGAGAAGATGTGCTTTGTATTAACCTGTAGAGTGAAAGAACCTTTGCTTTTCTTGAACAGGACTATGCATGTACAACTATCTATAAAAAAGCAGTCATACTCTTGGACAATACCCATAGGTGTTTGCTATTTTTCTCTAGTGAAATCAAATAAAATAATAATTAAAGGTTCCCATTCTCTTCAAGCTTTTTTTAATAAGCAAACAAAATGCCTTTGCAAAAGTTCTATGTAGGCATGGTTAAAAGAGGAAGGGAGGGATAGATTATTGCACAAGCTGTTTGAAGTTTTCTTTTGGCCACAGTTATATTCAAAGAACCAATCACTGAATCTTATGCAGCAGCTTTTCTTCATGGGAAATGTTTCCTCCTTGAAAATTAGGATATGAAACACTGATCCTGGAAAATAACACTGAACACTTCAGATGACTCAGGAAGGTCAAATATTCATCCTAAACAGTTGGATTATAATGTATGTCTCCAGTGCACAAATCAAGATTAGGCATTTGTTAAATTTCTTAATTTTTTACTTATTTGGATTTAGCACTTGGTTTTGGAATGAAGTATAATCCAGAAACTGATTTTTATGTGGGTTTTGGAAAAGGAACAGGAGATCTGAGAGTTGTTTTCTTTTTGTTGTACTTGTTACTTTTGGATCAATGTTGATAAAAGTGAACAGACAGCTAACAGAGATCTGCATTCATAGTATCTTGCTGCTAAGCATGATCCCTTATATGTATATATCTGATATGAAATAAAAACACCAGCAGTGCAGAAATTGTTGTTGAGCAAGTATGATTTTTTTTTTTTTTTTTTTTTGGTCTGCCCTCTTTAAGCAGGCAGTTCTCTAAAATGAAATACTAAGTGTACTATTCTGCTGCTGGCAGATGTGCCCTGTATGACCCAGTGTTCAATTCTTGTGGTCAACAGCAGTTAGGACTTGAAGCATGTGAACTTTAGCAAGACACATAAGTTTAATTGTTCTTATTGGTTTGTTTTAGTGTGTAATTTAAATGCAATATGATATTTGGAGAGGCATCATATCCTTTAGGAAATCCATTCAAACGGTGAGCACAGCCATGTCTAAAATGGGATTTTTGAAATACTTCATTTTTTTTAACAGAGAAATTCTCCTATCAATCAAAAGATAGATAAACAAAATATAATGGGCTGGTTAAAGGGCCTACCTTGTTGATTTTACTCACATAAATATTTTCACTGAGTTAGTGAATATACCATATCTAAATGAGCCCATTGCCAGGGACAGGAGGGAAAGTTGTTAGATATTCCTATTAGAAAGCAGTGTAATTTTTGGCAATGGCAGAAGGAGTCCAAATTTCCTTTCTAACAGACAGGCTAATTAGTAGCAATTAAGAGGCAAAGTAGCAGACTACTAAAGTACACTTGCCACCAGTTGTCATCTTAGTGATCAATTCACACCTCCACGACAATAACATCGACCCTTCAAATGCTCTAATGACCCTGAATCCCTAAAGTAACAGGAGGATTAGGGCAAAGATAATGTGCTGGAAAGGTGCTAATGAAGTGGTGGGATTACAAAATGAGCTCCATCCTTGATAGAGAGCAAAAGGGAGTGTTCAATCCCACTCCAGCAATGAGGTTCACATGGGTAGTCTCATTGACTTCCACATCCAGTCAGGATCAGGACCTTAATTTAATTAATTAGGGTTTTTCATTTCTTAGTTAAATCTGAAATATACAACTGTGGCAGCTCCGTTTCATGAAAGTAGCAGATACTAGGTAATTAAGTTTATTCTCCTGTGTTGTTTTTCTCTCTGCAAATTGTATTTTGCAGACATTGATTGCTTGTATCATTTTAATTTTGTGCAATTAGTTTTAGAGACATTTAATTTTTCTAGTAAAATGTACATAACTCCTTTCCCATGCACATGCACTGTTTGTTTTATGAAATGAGAAACTGAGTATGTAATTAGAATGTAATGTCATATGTTCGGTAACAAAAAGGTGTCATCTTCTTGCTCAGCATTACAAGTGTATATATATATTTATAGATACTGTATGACAGGAGTGGTTTGAAGTGCTAATACGGAACTAGTATTCTTGTAGATATAGTTGAATATGCATATTTTAAAATGTCCAGTGTGTTTACCAGCTAATCAAAACAATCCTTAAAAGCTTTCTATAAATAAAACCAATCATTGAAAGCTTTCTATCTATTCTTAAATTACATTTGAACTATATCTGTAGCACATTTCAAAAGAGTATGTCAGTATCAGAAGGGGAAGAAAGGGTACAACAGGCCACTTCTGGTATTTTAAGCCCCGGTCTTCATTAGATATTACTCTGCTGCTTCATTGTAGCTAATTAACTTGTATATTGAAAACCCTTTAGAATGATTTGATGTAGAGAGATTTGGGAATACATCGTGCTGGGATTAGCACATTTATATTGTTATAGCTCCGTCCCTGCTGTTTGGGTGCTGGGGGAGGTAACCATTTACAAATTTAGCTGTATTAGAATCATTTTCAAGTAGTACAAATTCTACTGACAGCAATTTCAACAAAATTTGCTTTACTTCTGCACAAAATGTACAGATAGGTTGTTTGCTGCTGCATGCAAGAATGTCAGAGTCTGCCTTGAAAGATTAGTCTTGAGAAGGTTTATTTGGTTTTGTTATTTTGTGACTTTGAGGAGTAAAAAAAGTAGAGGCTTCAAAATACTGACATTAAAAAGTGGGATTTTGAAACAAGAATATTGTACTTCTTTGATCATCAAAATGAAATTTTAAATACATCTTTGTCGTGCCCTCTGTTCTTCCCAAGAGTTTGAATTTCCTGGTTTCTGGCTTTACAGTTAAGCACTCAAATAACAAGGTGAGCATGCTGTACAGATTTTTTCTTTTGCATATTTTATGCAATGCAGTACTATTTATAAGTCTGTAAAATATTGCACGTGTGCTAACTAACTGACTTTTCATAGAAAGCTTAACTTTCTGTGGAAAATTTACTCTCAAGACTGAGGCTAAAAATTTATTTTTCCCCAATATTAAGAGAAAAAATGAAAATTTATTGTACTACAGAGCACAGGTGTGAAAATCCAAACACCAAATTTAAGCCAAAGAACACATCTCAGGCATTTCTAAGAGAAAAGTTACAAGCGACGTCTCAGTACCAGTAGTACACACCATGAACTTGAACCAGGAATGAATGATATTTTCTAGCTTGTCATTAAATGCGTCTTTTTAATTATGTGAATTACATTATAATGCATTTAGAGTTATTCTTAAAAAAAAAAATAAAAATAGTAGTAGTTTCTGTTCCAGAACTTAACCTTAGCTTGCAACAGTAATTTTGAGGAAGTGGCTGTGATGTGTCATTTCTTCACATGTCAGAGGAGAAATGTTTTTCTCCTGTTTCATAAAAACTGTAGAAGAATTTTGGGAGGAAACTGACATTTTGTCATTGCCAGCCAGGAATAGTAGAGTCTAGCAGATGAAAGCAATGCCTCCATGCCAATTCTAATCCACAGATTAAACACACCCTACGAGGAGTAAACCCTAAACTGCAGTTTTGCTGTGGGTTTTTTGCCTTTGGTTTGTGCAGAGATCAGATTCTAGCACTTCTGTAATGTTGCTGAGTTTGGTACCTCCCAAACGTGAGAGGGGTGAATACGCAATTGCAATCTTTATTGCAGGAATGTGGCCTGAGGTAGTATTCAATATGCATA
>JBCJKH010009458.1:0-11314 GCA_039877255.1 Loriculus beryllinus | reverse complement strand
CAATAATTCAGCTAGCAGTGTGTATTTCTTCAACTGCTTTTCTTTCATAGAACAGCCCACAGCTTTCAGCAATGCAATACACAGTTCCTCAAAGCTTCAAAACATAAATCTAGGTCCTATACCACCTAATGGAAATAAAGAGCACAACTGCCAAGCAATTATTTACTGATTAACTATGTATAAACCACCTTGCAAATAATTGATAGCCGTTTCACGCAGTTATTCTCTGAATAGAAATAACTCTTCAGTGTCAATTTAAACCTGGCTTGGATATTAGCATTTTCAGCGCAAAATGTAAGCCAAACTGATTATTGTTCATGGAGATACAAAAATTAGAGCTTTAGGCTGAGTCCAGGCTCTTTGACTCTTTTAGACACCTCTAGGAATAAGCCAGCACTTCCTCAGAAGTAAACATAATACTTGCTGTTTGCTCAGTCTTTCCCCTACTAATGGCATTTCTCCAAGACTGACTTTCTAGAGAGGATTAAATCAACAACAACAAACACACACATAAAGAAGGGAAAATGAGTAAGCAAATGCATTTATAGGAGACTGGAAGGTTGTAAAGCCTCTCAGGCCCTATTTGCTGAAGCCTTTATCAGCATATAGGGCATAGCTAGGGCATTTAAAGGAACTTTAGAAACACTAATTGAAACCACATACATACTCCCCAGGCACAAGATTATATATGGGAATTGACAAGCATTTTATTGGTTTCTTTTTCCCATCAAAAACCTTATCTTGTGCTCTTTTCCAGATTGTTTTGATGAACAAGGGAATATGAGAATAGAGAAACAGAATCATGCCCGGAAGGCTTATGTGAGATAGACACATAGAAGAATCAAAACACAACTTTAAATCTACATGGAGTTAAGACCACTGCATGACTAGGCTTGAGATAAGTTCTTGCCAGGCAAACAGGAGTAAAGATGCTTGGTTTTGTTAGCAAGAAACTCAGAACAGTTTTTGTCATTCCAGCATTTAAGAGCTACTCATGTAATCGTGTGTAAAATAAGGTCATGAAGGACATATCTGTGGGAGATGGTTTTTTGAATGGTACTTTTGTGTCTAACAAAGCAAAGCAGACATCAGCTGAAGTTAACAGTCCAAAGGCAGAAGACAGGCAGAAGCATACAGAACTTATTAGTGCAATTAAGGTTACAGAAAGGAAGGACATGAAATACTAGTGAGGCAAATGCTGGGAGTGCAAGTTGGCTTTCCTGAGAGATATGCAACACTACTCAGTCTAAATCAGCATCCAAACAGATATTCACAGATAGCCTGCATCCATTTAATCATTTTAGGAGTGTAAAGATTTACTTGAAACTTACTTTAAAAATAAGAATGTTTTTGCTGCCTGGGTAGGATCCAGATGTGGATCCCTTAGGCCAATCTCTTTCCATTATCTGCAGAAACACCATGGAGATATCTCCTAAACTACATCTCTAATGTTTAGAGGAATACATTTAAATGAAATGTGGCCCTAAATTTTTATGTTTCAGTGCACATAAAACAGGAATAATAATAATACTGACTGCTGGATCTTTTGAAGAGTTGTGACCCTGCTCTCCTTCCTCTGGCAGTGTATAATATACACGAAGATAAGAAAATAAGCTCTTGGCACTTCAGGCAATCTACACCACCTACATTAAGCTTCACCCAATTCAACTGCCAGTTAACGTCTGACTGCTATATGAATCCCTAAGGAGCAAGATTGGTTTAAGTCCTTTTGTTTAAAAATCAGCCTTTGTTGTCTTGCAGAGGATCATAGAACTTCTCCAACAGGTATTATTGCTCCATGAAGTCAACACCTAGATAATGACATTCTATTTGATCATTGTAAGTATGTTAGCATTGAGCCAAGCTATACATTTTTCCCTCACTACATTTTTATCTCCTCTGTATCTTATAAAACATAACTTTGTCATATTTTATTGCTACACAGGGAGAATCTTTAACAAATCACCCTTAAACAGTAGTGTCATCTGTTCATCACAAGCTCCAATCATTAAATACCACCGAAATTAGTGTTCAGGCACTACAGTAATTGAAAACACCTTTTCCTGCTGTCTGGATATTTCATTCCCACCTACCATTCCCCTCCTGGGTCACTGCATGCAAAGTGAAAAAAACCCGCTTTATATTTTATTTCACAGTGATTTTTACCCCACCTATTTATTTATTTATTTATTTATTTGTAAGTTTTGACAGAAACGGAGTCCTTATCTGAAAAGGCACTATGTCCTACTGCATTACCAGCAAAATGACTGCATTTCAGTGTGCAGAGTTGCACAGGTTCAGCCAGCCTGGTCTTACTTCCAGATAGTTCATAGTTTCAAAGTTGGTTTCTCTGCTTCAGGGGAAGTCCCTAAAAGTCACCAAAGACCTTGTAAATGTGATGTCATTATATACTGGCAACAACCAGGATCCTTAGGTTCTGCCTTTCCTATCTGTCATTCTTTTCACCTCATTCACTTTGAGGATTAGGGAAGTGTTTTAATCTCCTGTGTTTTTTCTGTGTTTCACTTGGAGAAATTAAGTTTTCATTTTTATTTCCAGCCCATAATATTCCAGCTCAATGCACCTGATATGATGAAATTGCTATCCCGAATTACTTCCAATGACTGCCCGATCAGTGCTGAGAGGTTTGGGGTTTGTTTTTCAGTTTTAATATTTGGAAAACTTGGAGGTAAAAGGCACTGAAGAGCAAACAGCAGTCATTACTGCTTGTCTCTTAGATACTAACATTCTGATACTCTCCTGTATGCTTATATACTGTACGCAGGCAGTAATAGATGACATTTAAAAGAGATTAACAGAAAAGTTGCACTCTAGAATGCACTACGTGGGGGAAGGGAGGTTCTTTGGATCTCCACTGTGTACAGGATGCCAAATACTTAACAATTTGTCAGTAACAGAGGGAATGTGAGACTATCTGCTGCTGGAATAGGACCATCTCAAAGAAAAAACAGACAATTTATGAAATGTTAATGACTGCAGAAATTCCATAATTAGAATCACTGCTACTTCTGCTGCAGATAATACAGATGGATGAAAGCAAACAGAGAAGATCCTCCAGGCTTGCAGGAAAATTTTTGCTGTTCAGCACTAAGGAAGATTATGAGAATCTAAAGCCTAAGTGAAAGAGAAGCTGAATAAGAAGGAGGAATCCAAATAGACCTGGACATGAAAGGCAAAACAACTGTGGATAATACATAGATATAGGACTGTGTCGGAATGGTTTAATATTAATCTCAACTGAGTACCTATTCTATTGTATTTTAATTTTTTTTTTTTCAGACTTCCCCTCCTCAGCATATATTTTAATGTGAAGGAGCCTTAGGGACTTGCCATAGATCCCAAAAATGGCTTGAACTGAGCCTCAGATTCACATGAATAAAGAATAATGAGCATTGCACAAAGCCATTTATATATTATAACCACATAAATTGGCATACTGTAAGTTATCCACTTTTTTCTCCCATGCCAGTAATGTGCCCTGGTTCCTGATGATAGCCATACATATTTGTAAACTAGATGTTTCATCAGCTGAAGCTAGGGCAATGGTAATGGGAGGACTTTCAAATGTCACATATTTTGATATACATGTGTTATAGGTTTGCCTGATGTACTGCAGGTTTATAATTTCATGGACATTATGCCCGACATCACCCCTCAGCATGTTCCAGTTCCAGGCCTCATACTACGGAAAAGTGCCCAGGCACACAATCAGAGCATCAAATAACGAAGCTTCAATTTCAACTGACTTGAGCACACCTTCAGAGCTCTGTGTCTTACAAAGTGATTTGCTGAGTGGGTTTAAGTAGATATTTAAAGCTAAGAATGTGCATCAGTTCTTTACTTGACACTGATTAGCCTCCCTCCCTCCATGTTGTCTATTTGATTTAACCCTAGAGCATGTTTCCTATTTTTTCAGTTGACACTGTTGGGAGTACAGAGTAATGCCACCTTAAAAGTCCCATTCTCTCCTGAGTCCTACTGAACTTATGGTCTCAGCATATTTTTGATTGCAGGAGTCACACAGGTTAGCTTTACTAATACTAATAGTAAATACTAAGTACTGAATACTTCTCTCAGTTTCACAGCTGCTGCCTCTTTTAGTGGGTAAGTAATCATGAGCAATTCCCTTTTATCTTATTTTATGAGAAAATTCAAGCAGGAGAAGTCTGACACATGGTCCATAAACCATTTTTTTTTTTTTTTTTTTTGCCTGCAGTCATCTTGTTCTCACATATTTAACACTCCTCTACATGAAACAGCTCTGTCTTTCTATCCTCTCTTTGTTCCGGAACTTCTCTATGACTCTGGTCTTTTCCCCACCTCATGTTTCTCCTATTCTTGATGAAGCTGTTCCATGAAAGGCTCGCCAGAACTTATCTACAGTAGCTAAATCTGATGTTATAAATTATGGAGAGGGAATTATGCTACTTCAGTATGGAACCCAGAAAGACTGTAAGAGTGTTTCTTTAATACCCCGGGTTAATGTGATTAGTCCTGCCAATAACTCTGACAAAAGACAGAGAAAGAAAAGAAGAAATTCATAATACTAAGTCGTTTTTAGTGTTTTTAATGTTAAGGGATCTAGAGAGCTGGCTACATGTCTTTCTTGTAAGCTTATTTGTGGGACCAAAATGCTATACAGGTATTGACATTCATAATATGTGAATTAGATTTTCCTACCAAAAGGACGAAATGTTCACATAACAAATCATTCTGTCTGGGATAGAAAGTGATAGCAAGGTAATTAGCAGGTAGATACAGCTGTTGTAAAAAGTCACCCCTCCTATGAAGAAAGGCTTCACACAATCCAACCTGGACAGGCTTGAACACTGTTATAAGCACTTTCATTCTATCCATTGTAACATCTCAAGCACATTTGCAGACAGCCCAGGCTGCAACTACAATACATTTCCCTAAATTGATTAATAAGAAAGTGGAGGTCCTAGAATTGCTTTGACATATAATTTAGACACATTGTTATCCTGACAACTGTTAAGTATTAGAGAAACTCCAACACAGAGATTGTGTGTGGAGAGCCTACAATTTATTATAGTCTACAATGCAGCACCCTGGATCTGTTGATTAGCCCTCGGCTACAACAGCCAAGAGATGTCTCAGAAAAAGTTTAGAAGACAGTGAGAATATTTTACATGTAACTTTGGCTATATCTCATGTCTTCATTTTTAACATTCTTATTTATAACTATATATTGGGCTTTATGATCAAGAATGTACCCTATTGCTTTGCTAGACAACACTTGTTTTCATTCAGTTTATGCCTGCCCAACCTTTAAATCTTGTGAGACAGATATATTAGTTTCTCAGAAGCAAAAGGTTCAAATAAAGCAACACTACAGTATTCTGGATGCCTGCAAACTAAGACATGGCTTGGACTTCCGAACAACAGCAGATGATGGAAGCTGCGCATGAACTGTTATATGTGGAAAATTATGTGGAAATACATTACAAAATATGTGCATGGGCACCTTACACTGTCTTTAGAAAACCCATTTGTGACAGAGCATGGGTGTACCCAGGCTCCCAGGCCAAGTGCCCAGCACAGGTAACAAGCCTCTTCCAGGCATTTGCTGGGTGAGAGGAGGAGACCTGTGCACTCAGGCACCTGGGAGAACTGTAAGCACACGCATTACTCACCCATCCTGAGTGAACACCTCAAATGCTCCTACAGCATTTGATGATAATTACAGGCAGAATTTGTGAGTGAGTACTTCTCTCTTTGCTGCTTCTGTGGATGCATTCAAAGAATTTCAGTGGATCAGAAAGGCTCCGTTCTCCACTTTGGAAACAGAGTTTGTTATTCGCATGAGGAGATGTCCTGACTTTCCTGAGCATATCTGCACAAGCTTCCTGTGTGAACTGCGTCTGTTAACCCTGAGAAGTAAGGTATCTGCAGTATGATTTTAAGGGTGAGATCCAAATTCCACAGCAGCCAACGGAAAGATGATCGCTGATAGCTCTGGAAATACCACTCCTGGTTTAGGAGGGTAATTCACCAAATGCTCAGTTCGCCTATTTTGACTGAAGTCTATGGAATTGTAGCGGAGGAGAAAATGTCCCAGAGCAGGAGGCATTTGATAAAGTCACTGTTTTTTCAGCAGTGAGATGCCAGGAGTGCTGGGAAGTGCAGAAGATTTTCAGTGGAGGTTGAAAGAACCAGAGCAAGGGATTAAAAGATCCCTGTCTCATCAGTGAACAGCTACCTGACACGTGACTTTCAGATAAAATAATGATATGGGAGCTATACGAAAAACGTGTAGGTATCCAGAATGTCGTATTTATAAACTGTACATATGATATTTGAAAATGTAAAAAAATATTTTCACAGACACATTATTTATAGAAAACTCACTGTCATTTTGCACAATCAGAAGGCAACAGAAAAATTCCTGCAAAATTCATTCAAGTAATTCTAGTGATACAACATGTAGTTTTATTTGCTTCTTCATGATGTCCTTGTATTCGTACATAACCAGTGCATGACAATGAACAAATATGAGAAGACCTATTAGAACCAGTGATGTACTGTATTGTGACTTGTTTTGCACTTAAGATATGGCTTATCTCAAATACTTCTCTTTGGTTTGATCCTTACCAGAAAGTCAATATAAACTGCTGCTCTATCTTTTATAAAACATCATTGTCAAAGCACTAATATTGGACTCTTAGTCGCCAAATGCATTAGACTTTCACACAAAGAAGGATAGGGCTTTTCCTCCTCACTCAGCCATTTTGGCTGGTTATTACAATCATGCTGAGATTGTTTTGATTTGGTTCCCTTTTAGAGCTGAGATAAGACATTCTGCTTGCAGTATTGCTAGGTGTATTTGTCATCTACTGTGGCCAAGCACAGCTGTTGTTAGCATGGAGCCATAAAAGCACAGAAAGGGCTACGATGCTGTGATGGAGGCAAATCCCTGACAGAAAGCAGAGGATGGGCATGGAAAGGGTATTGGTAAAAACATCATCTATATTACTGTGTATTGTCTGTGCTGTCTTTGAATAACCCAAAAGAAAAACAAAGCTGAGATTTTGTTAGCATATGTGTAGGGAGTACTTCAGATACATGATTTATAAATATGACCCAGTCCTGGAAATGCAGTTACCATCAGTAACTAGCAGTTATTATTTCACAAAAGGCAGTAGCCACTCAAACTTGAAGGAATGAGCTAATTAAGAGACAGTAGGGTGAAAGGAAGGACGCCCCACTCATAAGCACAATATTCACCTGCTGGTGGGTGGCAGGACTAAGATGACAGATCAGAAGAGGAAAATCCATCCTAAAAAGAGGAACAGAGTAGATTCAAGCTGTAGGAGAGCTCCCAAAGCAAATCAGAGTGGCAAACTAAGTTGCCTGTTCTGCTAGGTAATTTTGGAGACCTACTTCTTGGGCATGGAACTGCTGCCAAAAGGATATTTTGGCTATCACTGCCAAATCTACACTCAGAGCTGCCATATAGATAGGGTACTCTGACACTGCAGAATGCGGTTTGCTGCTTCTATTTTTGGTTTTGTTTTCCATTATCCAGAGCATCACCTTTCACTAGAATAAACTTGTTTGTATTTTAGGCTAATATTTGAAACAGATCTGGCACAACCTAGTGCCCCTCATCTTTCCTACTTCTTGGGTAGTCAAGAATCCAAAGGAAGAGTGGTGTGCAGAATCCCTCTGCCTGCAGCCAGGTATCTATGAAGGGACCCACAGGCACTTGAGGTGCTTATTACCAAGCATTAAGGAGAAATTAGCCCTGCCATATATTATTTACTGCCTTATGAAGGTACACAAAGAATATTCCAGAAACTTAGAAAAGTGGACAAACTTGTAAAGCTGGAAGACGAATGCATAATCTCTCTTTACAAGACTAGACAGAAGCAGCGTTTTGTTATGCCAAACTGTTACAGAGTATATCCATTAGTTTGCAAGTAGGCTACATGGCAGCAAAGGGTAGAAATACACCAGCTGCTGGCAGCATTAAAAACAGATCAAAGGATCATACTACAAATACTGTAAAGTGGGATTTGAGTTTTAGTTGTTCTGAAGAGCTGTTAGAAGTTAAAATTACCTTTCTACTGTTTCCCAAGACAATCTTTTCATGCAGTGAATATGACTCAAAGGTAATCAGCATCAGTGGAAAGAACTGGGTGAAATTTGTGTCTGCACTGAAGTGAAGATGAAATGCTTTAGTCATGGGGGAAAAGATTTGATCCAGTGAAAACCCAGTGAAAGGGTTACACCCAGTGAACACTTCAGACAGAAATAACACATCTCCCTTCTCTTCCCCACCTTTTGTTTTTAGTTGTCTCTTGGAAGTCATCAGGAGCTTCTCCTGAAGATCTTGCAAATAAAGTTTTCTTAAGAGTTACAGTAGGTGCAAACCTGTAGTATGGTTGTGGGAAGCTTTCTTTTACAGGTATGAACAGTTGAAGCTTGAGTGAGATATATAACTGATAACACTAAGAAAACTATGTGAGAAAATGGTCTGAATTCCACTCCTTACGCTAAGGACTAGTCATCCATCTTCATGTTTTGTTTTGTTTTTTAAATTAGGTATTTTTAGAAGAAATATGAAGAAAAAGAAAATAAAAAAAAAATAGCAGCACCATTCTTAAGTTTGACAGCTTTTATAAGGTAGGAAAAACAAGTAAAGTGAAACAAAAGCATGGGACAGGAATAAACCCCCCCAAAGTGCCTAATGACTGGCTAAAAAATATATTTTGACTCATCATTTTCATAAACCAAGTTCTGCTTTTATGAATGAGTGCACCTGACTTTTAATTTCAGCGGCACTTGGGTGCAAATATCTCAAACCCTCTATGCTTAATAAGTGCCCTTCATTTTGGTTCACATCTCCTGGCCGTGGTATATTGAAAAGTCCAGAATTAAAGTGCATCTCCAATTTTCCTTATCCACTTACTGAGTTATAACAAAGTGATTATTAAAATACACATTCCTGCCCTATTCCGCATTCATTTCAGGTGAAAATGCCAATCTGAAGTTCTATTTGTCTCAGCTCTACAGAGCTGGCAGAGCTTTAAGGACAGCCATTTGAGACTGCCTTCTGCCTTGCGCATCATCAACAAAAAATCTTTAGTATGGGTAATTGTATTAAAGGTAATTCAGTTAAAATCTTCCCTGCATAAGACCCCCAGTGACTTTATAGTTCTCTATCTATGTGATTTGAGCTGAAACCTCTGCAGACGTTTGTGGGAAAGATGCACGGACAGACTAACAGAAGCTGGCTGCCTTTTAAGCTTTCTGTATTTTGGAGAGGAGGGCGAAGGGGACACTGAGAAACTGATTCATTTGTCATGTTTGAATTCATGGAAACCCTAAAAATCAGCTATCCTAAGTTAAAGCTTTGCTCAACAGTGTCAATCCTATTATTTTAAAATGTCCTTAAACTATTTACTCACACTGATCTGAATTTTTAAAGATTGCCAATAAATCCTCCAACAAAATCAATGATACGTCTCTTGGACAGGGTGTATGATGTTAGCATATACAGGATCTAAACCAGCAGATACCTCTCTCTCTCTCATCCTGCAAGGATGATGCAAAAATTTCCTTACTCCAAGAGGAAGGAGTTTCTTTTCCAGATGAAGAAGCTCACACATGAGAAATGCTGCTACATGTATCAGTCTTTCTGCTGCTTAAGGATCCAACTGACTGAAATGTCACAAGACTCCCTGTCAAAAATACAAAGCTTATTTGCCAGTGATACCCTCCTACTCTGCTGCAGCCCACATGACGCTTAAAATAACCAACCAAAGGTAAGCTTCAAAGCCTTCTGCCTTGAGCTTCAGTTTCAAACAAAGCAACTGAAATTTAAACAGAGGAAGCAAATGTTGTTCTGTTCATGATTTCACCCTTCAACCAGAAGAGACAAAAAAAGCCACTTGTATCCTATTAGTTGTTCATAACACAACTATTTCCATACGGCTCACTACTATACCATTTCACTTCAGCATATATGACTTCCAGGTTTTGGTCCTCTACAGCGATTCACTGAATGAAACACTCTCTCAACATTAGTGTAGATACATCCTAGTCACAGTCTGATTTTCCATAGGAAATGAGTTTGAGATAGTGACTGGGAAAACTTCCATGCACTATAAATTCTCAGAATACCATACATGCCTGGACAAAATTTACCATACCACAGTTGATTTGTAGATCTACTGGTGATTAGATTGCTTAGTTTGGGTTTATCACCTCAGTTTTCCTGTCTAAATTCATGTGAGTACCTGTGCATTTTTGGAAATTCCTTGGCACCTTTTTGCGGTAGGGATTAAATCAGTAATACATAATGCACGGTAACAAAACCACACTGCAGAACATGATCTCACAAAAGCACCGCAGAGAAGAGGGATTGAAGTTATTCAGGCAGTTCAAGGAAAATACCCTGAGACTGTTTTCAGGAAATACTCTCCAGGACATTTCATCCGTAACTAATTGCTGCTACCATGGCTTTTTTTCTGTATGTGTTCAAGCAGCTAAAATATGGATAACAAATGCACATGCCAGCTGAAAGCCTCATTCTCTTGCTTCTGTGCAATACAAAGGGTGATTGGTTTAGTATTTCTGAGAGCTAGGCTGTCTGCTCCCCTCTGCCAAACAGTGAGAGAGATAAAGGTAGTAAGAAATCTTTGCTGCCCACCTCGGCTTTCACTGACAGCCATGCAGATATGACTTTATGAAGGCACATATGCCGTAAGTGTCTTTATTGTAAATAACACTTTTTTCCTCTGGCAGGCAACCCCACCCCACTGGAAGTGCCACTAATGCATTAGTGTGTAATTGAAATAACATTTGCAGCACCACCTGAGAAAAGGCTTCATCTTGAAACTTAACAACTTAAGGACAAATGAAACACTTAAACTATAATTTGAGGGGTAAGTAAGTATCTAGCAGGCTTTGATGGCAAGGCAGGCGCAAAGAAGCTTATCACCATTTGGCCTCCTGTGTGAGAAGAGAATAAGCAAACTACAGCAGCCCTGCCTAGCTATGATGAAATGCAAGGTGATGTGAGGGAAAAATCAGCTGCCCAGGGGAACAGCGTGGGCACCCAAATCTTTAAAACACAGACTCAGAAGCCGAAAATCGTGTCATTGCACAGGTGGAGCAGAAGGCTGTTTTCCCTCTGGACAGGGTGCTGAGAGCTTGCCAGCACTTTGAAACATGGTGGGCTCGTCCAGTGTCAAGGACAGGCCAGCCCCTCTAGCCCAGGTAACTGTGGCAGGGAAGGGACAGCAGCAGTGGGGGTTTCTGCATGAGC